>JARPMJ010004941.1:0-25000 GCA_033366665.1 Phoxinus dragarum
GGAGGGAAAAACTGGAGCTGGAAACTAAACTAGCAGAGTCAATGGCAAGAGTAAAGGTGTATCAAGACGTGCATTCTGAATCTCATTCATCTGTTGATAGAATTGTGTCTAAACCTCTTCATCCTGAGGCGGAACCATTTGTTCCTTCATCTAGTGTGCCAACGGCAGCAGGGTCCATGCCGGTAACGCGTACGTCACATGTTGATAACACACAAAGAATTTCAACTTATTCTCTACCTCAGCCGGTACAACAACAATCAACAAGATCTAAAACGAAACCTTCACAATCTACATTGCCTAACATGTCATCATTGGATAATCAGAATATTGGATATGCTCATGGTTCAAGATCAAGTTTTCAAGCCGATGTGAGCCACGCAAGCATGCTTCAGCTCATGGCTAAGCAAAATGAAATCGCTACTTTATTGGTTAAACAGCATAATTTGTCTTCACTTCCTCCCAGAGAAATACAGTACTTTGATGGAGATCCATTGCGCTTTCATGAGTTCATGCGCACATTTGAGGAAGTGGTGGAAAAGAAGGCAGACAACCCAGGAGATTGTCTGCACTTCCTGGAGCAATATACACGAGGACAGCCAAAAGAACTTGTTAGAAGTTGCCAGCTCATGACTCCTTCACAAGGTTACCTAAAGGCTAAGGAATTGCTTAAGGAGAACTTTGGTAATGAGGTAAAAATAGCTTCATCTTATATGGAAAAAGCTCTCTCATGGAAAGCTATAAAATCTGAAGATGCTAAGTCCCTACGAGAGTATGGTCTTTTCCTAAGGAGTTGTTGTAACGCTATGCAAGACATTCACTATATGAATGAGCTGAATCTCACCACTAACATGCAAGTTATCTCTCTCAAACTTCCTTATAAACTCAAAGACCGATGGAGAGTCGTTGCATATGAGTTAAAGGAACGACGCCACAATCAAACCACCTTTCCTGATATTGTGGGCTTCATTGAGAGACAAGTAAAAATCCTATCTGATCCTGTGTTTGGTAATATTCAGGATGCATTACCTGCTGGAGATAGGAAAATGAACACCAGAGCAATTCAGCCAAAACCCAGAAGCAGTTTTGCAACCACTATCTCTGCTATGCCTGAAATAAAAGAACACCGTAAGATATCAACTAACAGAATATGTCTCTTCTGTAGTGGTGAACACACACTGGATGCTTGTAATACACTTACCAGAAAGTGTCACAGAGAAAAGATGAACTTTTTGATGACAAGAGGAATTTGCTTTGGCTGCTTGCATACCGGACACCTCAGCAGGGACTGCAAACGGAGAAGTATCTGTAACATATGTAGTCTGAAACACCCTAGTCTTCTTCACATTTATCCTCACGAGAAGGTAGACACTTTGGACAAGAAGAAAGCCGAATCCAAGTCAGCAGTAGCCAGTGCGATGGTCTCTCTCCAAACCAGTGGTCTTACTGGGGCTGGTAATGATAACTGTGCGTTACCTGTCGTTCCAGTGTATGTTAAATCGAAAAAGGGAAACAGTGTGGTGATGACTTACGCTTTTCTTGATTCTGGAAGTTCTGCTTCTTTCTGTACGGAAAGTTTAATGAATAAGCTCAACCTCCCTGGAAAGAGAGTTAATATTCTTCTCCGAACAATGAGTCAAGATAAATCAGTTGGTAGTTACGTTCTAAAAAGATTTGGAGGTTTCTGGGTTGAGTCAAGAATATTACTGTGCATTGCCTGAAGTGTATACGCAGAAGACCATGCCTGTGACCACAGCAAACATCGCCTCTCAGAAAGATCTTGAACGTTGGCCTTATCTGAGGCATATCTGCTTACCTATGATTAATGCGGGCATTGAGCTTTTGATTGGAGCTAATGTTCCAGAAGCACTGGAGCCTTGGGAGATCATTCGTAGTCAAAATAACGGCCCATACGCTGTAAGGACCACGTTCGGATGGACTGTTAACGGACCACTTAAAGGAGTTTGCATGAATGGAGATGATGCTGTCGACCAACCCCCTGTGACTGCGAATAGGATTGCAGTAATGAAATTGGAAGAGTTGTGGAAGCAGCAATTTAAGGCAGATTTCCCAGAGACTGCTCACGAAGAAATGGTAGGAACGTCGAAAGAAGATCAGCAGTTTATGAACTTTGTGTCTCATTCGGCAAGACTGATTAATGGTCATTACTATATTGGTCTACCATTCAGAAATGCTCAAGTGGTCATGCCTATGAACAGGAGGATTGCAGAACAACGTGCATTAACTCTTCAAAAAAGGTTTAAAGTGAATTCTTCCTTTCATGCAGATTACACCACCTTTATGGAGGACGTCATCCATAAGGGTTATGCAGAAAGAGTTCCTGTGGCCGAACTGGAGAGACGTGACGGACGTCTGTGGTATTTACCCCATCATGGCGTATATCATGTCAAGAAACACAAGATCAGGGTTGTGTTTGATTGTGCAGCTTCTTATCAAGGTACATCGCTAAATAGCAAGCTTCTGCAAGGCCCAGACTTAACCAGCTCACTAGTGAGTGTACTTGTACGATTTAGACTGGAATCTGTTGCCCTGATGGCCGACATCGAATCCATGTTCCATCAAATCAGAGTTCACTCAGAAGACTGTGATCTCTTGAGATTCCTGTGGTGGCCAGAAGGTAATGTAAACAGCAGTCTGGAGGAATACAGAATGGTGGTTCATTTATTCGGAGCCACAATCATCACCAAGTTGCTCCAGTTTTGCACTAAGGAAATGTGCAGTGGATCAAAAAGGAGCTATTTGACCCCAAGACAATGGATGTTGTCTTCAATAATTTCTATGTGGATGACTGCCTTATTTCTGTGCCTTCCGAATCAGATGCTGTGCAGCTGTACAAGGATCTTACTAGTATGTGTGCTAAAGGAGGATTTCGTTTAACGAAATGGACTAGTAACAGCCGTGCTGTTTTGGGTGCTGTACCTGAGATCGACCGAGAGAAAAAGGTAAAGGATTTGGACTTGGATCGTGACACTTTGCCACTGGAAAGAGCACTAGGAGTGCAATGGTGTGCTGAATCAGATGCCTTTCAATTCAAAGTGGTAGTAAAGGATAGACCTCTTACAAGGAGAGGAATTCTCTCAGTGGTTAGTTCCATCTACGACCCTCTGGGGTTTTGGTCACCTGTGATTCTGTCTGCAAAGAGGATACTGCAAGATCTGTGCAGAGAGGGTATAGGGTGGGACAATGTAATTCCTTCGGTGTATGTTCAACGTTGGATGAACTGGCTGGATGATCTGCAATCGCTTGGAGTGTTTTGAGGTCAGAAGATGTTTGAAGCCCGAGGGGTTCGGAGAAGTAACTTCTGCTCAAATGCATCACTTCTCAGATGCAAGCGAGCAAGGATATGGTGTGGTATCCTATCTGCTGCTCCATAATGACCAACAACTGGCACAATTCTACCCTCCTTGCGAGCAAGGCAAGGGTTACACCATTAAGATCCATTACAATCCCTCGCCTGGAACTTACAGCTGCCACGCTTGCAAGCCGTATCGACAAGATCTGGACGAAAGAACTCAAGATGCCCTTCCAGAATTCAGTTTTTTGGACTGATAGCACTTCAGTACTCAAATACATTCGAAATAGGACCTCAAGGTTTAAGTGCTTTGTGGCTAATAGAGTGTCCGAAATCCTGGAGGTTTCTGATGTAGGACAGTGGAGGTACGTGAATACGTCAAGCAATCCAGCAGATCTGGTATCTAGAGGAGTGAAGGTGGACTTATTCTTGAAGAACGAGACGTGGATTTCTGGTCCCACATTTCTTGTTCGGTCACAAGAAGAGTGGCCGATGGACCCCACCTATAAGGACGTAATATTATCTCACGATCCTGAGATTAAAAAGAGTGTTCTGGTAAACACAATAAAAGCCAACGAAAATTCTGACTCCATATCGCGTCTCTTTGACTACTTTTCCTCTTGGACTCGACTAAAGAAAGCCGTAGCATGGATCCTTCGTTTGAAACGAATCTTGATGGACCGTAGTAAGGAAAGGAAACGACTGCAGGCTGCTTTTGTCTTCTCTGATACAGATCCATATCAACAAGAGATGACTATTAATCAGGAAATGCAGAAATTTGAATCCACTGTGCATAAGGACTTACTTTCGTTGGGAGAATTGGAAAAGGCCGAAATGGAAATTATCCGACTTTCTCAAAGAAAGAGATTTCCGGAGGAACTAAAGAGTCTACGAAAGTGTGGAGTAGTCAAGCGAAATAGTCCTCTTTATAGTCTAAATCCAATTCTTCAGTCTGATATTATCAGGGTTGGTGGACGCCTTGATAACGCATTGATCCCTGAAGACTCCAAACACCCAATTATATTGGCCAAAGACATACACATTTCTGACCTAATCCTGCGACATATTCATGAAGAAGTGGGGCATGGTGGACGGAACTTCATGTTGGCGACTCTTCGACAGCGATTTTGGATCCCTGGAGCTAGCGTAGCCATAAGAACATGTCTGTCAAAATGTGTAGTGTGTAGAAGGTTCAACGCAATTGCAGGTCATCAACAGATGGCTGATTTGCCTCACGATCGAGTCTCACCCGACAAACCACCCTTTACCCACGTCGGACTGGATTGTTTCGGCCCTTTTGAGGTAAAGCGAGGAAGAACCACTCTAAAGCGCTATGGAGTCATTTTCACCTGCCTGGCCATTAGAGCTGTTCACATTGAAATGGTCTCATCGCTGGACACTGACTCATTCATTCATGCACTTAGACGTTTTATCGCTCGACGAGGACAAGTGGCTGAAATACGCTCAGATAATGGAACAAACTTTGTCGGGGCTGAGCGTGTACTACATGAGGCGATGCAAAATTGGAACCACAATCAGATAAACGATGTTCTTCTACAAAAGAAGATAAAATGGACTTTCAATCCTCCTGCCGGTTCACACACACGGAGGATCTGGGAAAGGCTCATCAGATCAATAAAGAAAATATTGAATTCCATTCTTCGAGGGCAAAGTTTGGATGAAGAAGGTCTTCATACTTTCTTGTGTGAAGTAGAGTCCATACTTAACAACCGACCCATAACCAGATCATCTTTGGATCCTGATGACTTGGAAGCTTTAACACCTAATCATCTTCTCCTTCTAAAAACAAAGCTTGCATTACCACCGGGATTATTTGAGAAGGAAGATTTGTATTCCCGTCGAAGATGGCGTCAAATTCAGTACTTGGCTGACCAATTTTGGAGAAGATGGGTTGGCGAATATCTACCTCTACTACAAGAACGTCAAAAGTGGATGGTAAAGACACGAAACCATCAGTTGGGAGATGTTGTATTGATAGTGGACGAAAACGCACCTAGAAGTTCTTGGCTCATGGGCAAGATTATTCACACAATAAAGGACAAAAAAGGATTCATACGGCAAGTTAAGATCAAGACTATGAGTACCTGCTTGACCAGGCCGATCACAAAAATCTGTCGTCTTCTTGAAGCTGAGGAATTTAAAGACTAGCTATGACTGACACTTGAGAGCTCTCAACTGACCCTTTTGACTCAACTTTGACTTAGACTTGATCGAACTACTGACGACTGACTCTACTGACCTAGACTGGACTTGAACATTAACTTTACTCAGCTACAAGAATGAACTAAATGAACACTTGAATGATCTGGACATTCGCACATATACATATTTTTATATTTTCTTAAGCCTTTTGTAAAAAAAAAGAAAGAAAAAAAAAAAGAGGAAAAAATTCATGTATAACAATTGATTATGTAATGTATGTTTATTGTTCGTATTTTTATTGTCTGTGATTATTACTGGTTCATTGCATAATAATCAGGGGCTGGAATGTAGGTGCAGAAATGGTTTGTCTTTTATTATGTATTTTGCGTGCACGTTACCAGGTGGTTTGGTCACGTGGGTATAGGTGGATATTTACCTGGTAGTATTTCCTGTTAGTTGTGACTGTGTAGAGGGGGGGTGAGTAGCGAGGAGTGCTCACTTTCTGTTGACCGTTTGTACGTTTTTATGTTTAATTGTTTCTGCCGTGGACAGTTACATCATGCCAATAAAGGTTCACGGATTATGAAACATGGATGGAAACGCGTCACGGACCTTTCTCGCTGCTTAGTCTCTCCGCGGCTATAGGTTGCCGCGACAATGCCCATATATGGTTGTCAGTCGGATTTAATGGGCGGGGTTTATGGTAATTGAGAATGAGCGTGCACGCGCGCGCCCATTTACGACTGATTGGAATTCATTAACACACACACACACATTTCACGATCACATCTGACGTTTACGAAGTATTTGTAAATCAGGGGAAGAGTTTTCGGGAAGGTCTCTTTACGCGCAGATCACTCACATATTTACTCGTATATTTACAATGTTTCATGAATGAGACCCAATGTGTGTAGACTACGTGGCTTAATGTAAGACAGTGTTATTAAAAGACCAAACTCAGTGAACATCTTACTAATAAAGTATACCATGTACAGAACTCATGTCCATTTAAAGAGACATGCACCGAAACGGGTCGCTGTGAACACAGCTGTTTTGAGGAGGGAAAAGGGTGTAGTTTTACACAACCATTGAGGAATTTTAACCAAAGTATGTTACAAACTTTACATGAACACCCTAAAGAATCACACCAACCTGTGGAAAATGGGCATCCGACGACCCCTTTAATTGGGTCTGTGAAAGCGCTATATAAATGCAGTCCATTTAACGTGGCTTAATGTAATAAGACAGTGATAAAAGTAATGCTTTACTTTTCTAATAAAGTAACGAAGTCACGCAATTAGTTACTTTTTAAAGGAGTAACGCAATATTATAATGCATTACTTTTCTAATAAAGTAACTAAGTCACGCAATTAGATCATTTTTAAGGGAGTAACGCAATAATGTAATATATTACTTTTCTAATAAAGTAACTAAGTCACGCAATTAGTTACTTTTTAAAGGAGTAACGCAATATTATAATGCATTACTTTTCTAATAAAGTAACTAAGTCACGCAATTAGTTACTTTTTAAAGGAGTAACGCAATAATGTAATATATTACTTTTCTAATAAAGTAACTAAGTCACGCAATTAGTTACTTTTTAAAGGAGTAACGCAATATTATAATGCATTACTTTTCTAATAAAGTAACTAAGTCACGCAATTAGATCATTTTTAAGGGAGTAACGCAATAATGTAATATATTACTTTTCTAATAAAGTAACTAAGTCACGCAATTAGTTACTTTTTAAAGGAGTAACGCAATAATGTAATATATTACTTTTCTAATAAAGTAATTGAGTCACGCAATTAGTTACTTTTTAAAGGAGTAACGCAATATTATAATGCATTACTTTTCTAATAAAGTAATTGAGTCACGCAATTAGTTACTTTTTAAAGGAGTAACGCAATATTGTAATATATTACTTTTCTAATAAAGTAACTAAGTCACGCAATTAGTTACTTTTTAAAGGAGTAACGCAATAATGTAATATATTACTTTTCTAATAAAGTAATTGAGTCACGCAATTAGTTACTTTTTAAAGGAGTAACGCAATATTATAATGCATTACTTTTCTAATAAAGTAATTGAGTCACGCAATTAGTTACTTTTTAAAGGAGTAACGCAATATTGTAATGCATTACTTTTCAAAGTAACGTTCCCCAACACTGTTCTGAGCGCAGACACACACTCACATCTTCCGCCTGGAGCTTTAGCTTGGCTTTCTCTTTGGTCAAGAGGTTCACCTTCTCTTCCTCGCACTGCAAGTCCTCGAAGGCCTGCTGCAAAGATAAAACAGAGAATCTTATGAGTCTGTCGAGCAGATGTGGCATAAATCTGACCAGGATGCTTTCATTCGCCCGATCACACAAGATGTCAGAGGAAGCATGATGTCTTGATCAAATCAGACCCTGAAAGGCACACTCATTCCTGTCTAAAGCAGAGCAAAGCAAAAGAGCAAACCACACCGCGCCAACACAACACTTTTGGGTTTTGACTCCTTGAATGAAGAGCTCAAATAACCATCTGACAACTCTGGCAACTGGGTTGAGAAGGTAAAACCACGGGTCGTAAATCACACAGATGAGCTGCTACTGTTGGACATCTGGCTTACGTTACTCAACACCGCTCGTAGAGTTTTATAGAGCACAGAAGAGACCGAGAGAAGAGAAAAGACACTTCTTACCTTTCCAAGGTGAACTAACCGGTGTTCTGATAAACATGAACACAAATACTGTACAGCCAATCATGAAGGGATGATGTTCGGAGGAGAAAACATTTTATATTTTTTAAATATTTTAAATATGAGCGAAGAACAAAACATTAAACTTGGTCAAGGTATTTATCTGACAAAATTATTTGGCAGATGGTTTATTTTACTATGCAAAAGCTCACACATTGACTACAGCATAATCAGTTGTTAATATTTGGTTGGTTCTCTCTTTTTTTTTTTTTATGTGTTCATAATTTCTTGGCAAAAATTATGTCAGCAGAATTTGTAATGTTTCATTGCATTATTATCCTACATACAACAATCGATTCCAAGCACAACTACACAATATGCTCACAACATCTTGAATAAAAGTCCCCCTGTGGTGAAAATCCAGCTTTTAATGTAGTGTATGTGTGTATGTGGAGTTATTAATCTGCTTTAACACACACCATGTGTAAGTTCATAAGTCGACAGCATTGCTGAGTATTTTCTGCTTAAAACTGCAGTGAACCAAAGACAGTCTCAAAAACACGGTTTGAAATCGCTGGTGTTTCTGACGTCACACACTACCTTGACCAATCAGATCAACGTGTGATCGTCCACCAGTGGATCTCTGAGTGAGTGAGTGAGTGGAGGCGGGGCTCATTTGCATATTCATAGAACCGCGCATACTAAATGAGGCAAGGGTGTCGAGTTACATTCAAGATATTTTAAGTTATAAAGAAATATGTAACTTTGGTGATCAAAGATGAGTTTTAAGGGGTACAATTATTGACTACAGAGTGACTTAAATAATATTTGAATAAAGGGTAAATGAGAATGTGCAGCTTTATTCCAATAATCATGAGCAAGCATTGGCTTGACTTGACAACTTGACTTAAACATGAACATAAAACATAACACATAAAACAGCATCACGACACGGATGCATGAAGACATATTACTTCTGAAGTACTTAGGAACATGTGGTCTGAATTATCATACAAAATACATGAATAATTCATCCATTTTATGACATGTAAATCTGTTTCTATTACTAGAGTGCCGTATTCGAGCCATGCACTGTGTTTTGACCAGTCAGTTCACAGCTGCAACTCATTATAAACCATTTTGCAAGAAATATTTTTCATTATTTAAGAAATAATCACAGCAGTGACCTGAACTCTCTAAGTTACTTTCCAGATTAAAGTAGGAAACGACTTGTTGTGCCAGAGGGAAGTGAACGCTAACCCGTTAACGACCCCCAACGTGTCTTCCAGATGCGCCTGTCCCATGCAGAGGACAACCCTGTGCTGATAGCCTCACGACTGACCTGTACACCACTGCATCCCTGAAAACTGTCCAACATCTGTCTCCGCGTCACCAGTGGGACACACTGTTCATCCTGATCGTTAACAGAGAACGCAAGACCCGACCCTCACCTGGCTCAACTCCACCAGGTGCTCCTTCTCCTTCTGCAGCTTCTGAAGCCGGTCGTTCTTCTGGGAGAGGTCCTCGGAGAGCTTCCTCACCACAGAGTCGGATGACTGGAGAGAGTTGAGGAAACAACATGTGTAAGATAAATGTGCATTTGGGAAAAAATGTTGCAACTGTGACCGTGTCACAATTAAGTTGCAATAAGTGAAATACATTTGTAATATGAGAATTAAATTCGCGATTATGGAAATTAAAGTCACAATTACGAGTAATAAAGTTGCAATTACGAGTAATAAAGTCGCAATTACTAGTAATAAAGTCGCAATTACGAGTAATAAAGTTGCAACTACGAGTAATAAAATTGCAATTACAAATAATAAAGTTGCAATTACGAGTAATAAAGTCGCAATTATGAGTAATAAAGTTGCAATTAAAAATAATAAAGTTGCAATTACGAGTAATAAAGTCGCAATTATGAGTAATAAAGTCACAATTATGAGTAATAAAGTCGCAATTATGAGTAATAAAGTCGCAATTACGAGTAATAAAGTTGCAATTATGAGTAATAAAGTCGCAATTACAAGAAAAAGTCGCAATTATGAGTAATAAAGTCCTAATATGAGAAATAAAGTCACAATTACGAGATATAGTTGACATCATGAGAAATAATGTTCTAATATGAGAAATAAAGTCACAATTGCAAGAAATAGTAACAATTACGAGAAATATTCATAATTATGAAAAATAGTCAGTTATAAGAAAGTAGCAATAACTAGAAATAAAGTCTCAATTATTAGAAATAGTCACAGTTAGGAGAAATAGTTGCAATTACAAGAAATAGTCACAAATATAAGATATAGCCAAAATTATGATTAAGTCACAATTACACGAAATAGTCAGAATTACACTAAATAGTCACAATTACGAGAAAGTCGCAACTACAAGAAATAGTCACAATTATGAGTAAAAGGCACAATTACATTAAATAAAGTCACACAATAACGAGAAATAGTCGCAACTACAAGAAATATTCACAATTATGAGTGAAAGTCGCACTTACAAGAAATAAAACAACAATTACCAGAAATTGTCATAATTGTGAGAAATAGTCACAATTATGAGAAATAGTAACAATTACGAGAAATATTCATAATTATGAAAAATAGTCACAGTTATAAGAAATAAAGTCACAATTACCGTACGAGAAATAGTTGCCATAATAAGAAATAAAGTTCTAATATTAGAAATAAAGTCACAATTACAAGAAATAGTAGCAATTACGAGAAATAAAGTCACAATTATTAGAAATAGTCACAGTTAGGATAAATAGTTGCAATTACAAGAAATAGTCGCAAATACAAGACAAACTTGTCATCGAGAAATAGTCACAATTACAAGAAATAAAATTAATCATGAGAAAGTCAGAATTATTAAGTCGCAACTACAAGAAATAGCCACAATTATGACTAAAAGACACAATTACAAGAAATTGTCATAATTGTGAGAAAATAAAGTCGCAATTACAATTCAAGTCTCAATATGAAAAGTTGCAATCACGAAAGTTGCAATTTCATTAAAAAAAGAAAAGGCTCACACTGACTTTTATGTGGCAGATGTGATTTGTTTCAACAACGACATGAGGGACTAATAGAGGACGCGCGTGTGTGTGTGTGTGTGTGTGTGTGTGTGTGTGTGTGATAGAGAGAAGCAGATGTAGAGCAGAAGGGTAGAATACTCGAATACTTTCATCCTGATACACAGCTGTCATTTCACTTCCCTCTGAACTCACACAGACATAAACGAGCGGTATGAGCAGATGAATATCTCCAAACATCTGCAGTTACTGTAAATTGTTAAGAGATGAGACAAAATCATAATTGGAAAAATGATGGCTTGCGAGCTGTAATTGAAAGGTAGCACACCTAGCTTGAATTAGAAGTCAGCACTGCTTTATGAAGTGCAGTTAAGGTAACAATTATTATGATCATGTCACAATGCCTGAGGAACTTATTATATTTGTGAACATTTTTGTTTTCAATTTAGAAACAATGAAAGCTGAATGTCATGCTCTTAATTTAGCTATTTGTGTTTGAGTTGAGGTCACACATGAAGTCACCCACAGTTTTGCTATGGCAACAAATGGACTACAAACTGTTTTCACTTGAAGAGTAAAAGAGCAAACAAGCTGTACAGGTCTGGTCTTGTGTGTTCCCGGCGCCGCCACGATCTTACACATTTAGCATGGACAGTATGTCATACAAACACCTACTAAAGGATCCTGACAACTGCTGTCCGAACAACCCTCACCAAAGGTCATATCTGCGGCAAATCTCAAATGTGAATTGTAAGATTAAGAGAAAGAAAGTCTGAATGATGAGAAATAAAGTTGTAATTATAAGATATAGAGTCACAATAACAAAAAAATAAAGTTGCATTTAAGAAATAGTCACAGTTAGAAGTCACGTTTGTAAGATAAGAAAATGAGCAATTATGAAAAAGTTGCAACTGTGACAAAGTCGCAATTGCAAGAAATAAAGTTGCAATTCTGAGAAATATAGTTGAAATGATGAGAAATAGGAGCAATTTCAAAAAAATAAAGTTGCAATTACAAGTATATTACAAATATAGTCGCAGTTATGGTCTTATGGAGAAATAGTCGCAAATACAAGACAAAGTTGTCATCGCGAAATAGTCATAATTACAAGAAATAAAATTAATCATGAGTAAAAGTCACAATTACACGAAATGGTCGCAATTACAATAGTCGCAACTACAAGAAATAGCCACAATTATGAGTAAAAGTCATAATTACACTAAATAAAGTCACACAATTACGAGAAATAGTCACAACTACAAGAAATAGCCACAATTATGAGTAAAATTCACAATTACAAGAAATTGCAATAATTGTGAGAAATAAAGTCACAATTATGAGAAATAGTCAAAATTACGAGAAAAATAAAGTCGCAATTATGAGAAATAAAGCCCTAATTTTAAGATATAGTCACTTTTTCACTCTAAGCTTCCTTAAAGTTTCCACACTGCAAAAAATACTTTCTTAATTAGTATTTTTGTTTTGTTTCCAGTCCAAATATCTAAAAATTCTTAAACCAAGAAGCGTTTACTGGAGAAGTAAAATGACATAAGAAATTCTATTTTGTTTTAAGATAAAAAGAAAGTAATTTAAGTCATTTTTACTTAAAAAAAAGCAAAATGATCTGCCAATGGGGTAAGAAAAAAAATTCTTGGTTTCCATTTGAATTCAGATTTTTTTTCTTACCCCATTGGCAGATAATTTTGCTTGTTTAAGGCAAAAAATACTTAAATTACTTTCTTTTTTATCTTAAAACAAAATAGAATTTCTTATGTAATTTTACTTCTCTAGTAAATGCTTCTTGATTTAATAATTTTTAGATATTTGGACTGGAAACAAAACAAAAATACTAAGTAAGAAAAGCATTTTTTGCAGTGGCATGATTTTAGTTTTGCTGGAATGTTTCCAAATGCATACTTACAAGTTTTAAAGAAAATAAATGATTCCTTATTATCTGAAGTTAAAATCTAGATTCGTCCCAAGTTCCAACAAAAAAAGTGTATCACATCTGCTCCAAAACATGAAGCATGAAAGATTACAATACACATTCACATGATATTCTCCAGTCTACTAATGATGCATGATTTACAGTGGAAAACCCTCAGCGGAGCACAGTGAGAGCACGGGTCAAACGCGTGTCAGCCAGAGTGTGTGAAGCTCCTCAGCCGTACCTGCTTTCCCTTCTCCACTGAAGTCAGTGTGTTCTCCAGCTCCTCCAGACGCTCCTCCAGATGCTCACAGCGCTGCTCGGCCCGCTGGAGGCTCTCCTGCTCCTGGAGAACCAGAGAACCAGAGGCAATGATGAGTCTCACACTTCACACCGCATTCAGCCTCAGGGGAACAACTTTACAGGAAAAAGAGCAACAACAGCGGCTCGAAGTGTGAAGCAGCAGCTGAGCTTCTCACTATTGCCCTGTGATCTGAAGACTGTGGCTTCTAAAAGCATGAGAAGGATCAAATGAACTTGCAGCAGGATCCTGACTACAGCCCTCACCAAATCTACAATAACATTTCAAATGAAAGTAACTATTTTTTATGAAGGCAATTTTATTTTTCGGAATTGTCACAATTATGAGAAGTCATATTTGCAAGATAAACATTTGCACTTTTGAAAAATAGTTGCAATTATGAGAAATTAAGTAGCATTTACGAGATATAAAGTTGCGATTAAAAAAAATTGCAATTATGAGAAAAAGTCGCAATTACGAGAAAAAAAGATTCAATCACGAGAAATATAGCCATAATTACAAGTAGTAATTACGAGAAATATAGTTGCAATTACAAGAAATATAGTCGCAATTACAAGAAATATAGTCACAATTACAAGAAATATAGTCACAATTACAAGTAGTAATTACGAGAAATATAGTTGCAATTACAAGAAATATAGTCACAATTACAAGAAATATAGTCACAATTACAAGAAATATAGTCACAATTACAAGAAATATAGTTGCAATTACGAGAAATATAGTCACAATTACAAGAAATATAGCCATAATTACAAGTAGTAATTACGAGAAATATAGTTGCAATTACAAGAAATATAGTCACAATTACAAGAAATATAGTCACAATTACGAGAAATAACATCACAATTACAAGAAATATAGTTGCAATTACGAGAAATATAGTCACAATTACAAGAAATATAGTTGCAATTAAAAGAAAGTTGCAATTTCGAGAAATAAAGCAGCAATTACAAGAAAGACACAATTACGAGGAATAGTCACAATCACAAGAAATATAGTCGCAATTACGGGAAATAGTCACAATTACAAGAAATATAGTTGCAATTACGAGAAATATAGTCAAAAATACAAGAAATATAGTCACAATTACGAGAAATACAGTCACAATTAAAATAACTATAGTTGCAAATACAGGAGATAAAACTGCAAAGTAATAGTAACAATTACGAGAGAAAAAGTAAAAATTACAAGAAATTTTGTAGCATTTACAAGAAATAGTTGCAATTACAAGAAATATAGTCACAATTAAAAGAAATGTAGTACAAATTACGAGAAATAAATCACTAGGAAAAAAAGTAGCAATTATGTGAAAAATTGCCAACATGACAAAAGTTGCAATTACAAGAAATAAAGAAATCTGAGAAATAAAGTGACCTTCTCCAACAGGCTCAGGCGACACACATTCAGAGGGTCACGACAGGAACAAGAGCAACAACAGAGCTCAAAACATAACAGCTCGTATCCAGCAGCTGAGCTGTCCACACTGATCTGAAGACAGAGGCTTCTAGAAGCATGAGGACAAAATGATCTTCTCTCGACGAAGCGGATCATTTATCAAACTAGTCCCAACAGGACATAAAAAGCTCTGCTTTCTGATCTCTCCTTAGAAACCTGTACTTAGATATGTGTCATAATCGCTAAAGTAACTGTACCAAGTTAAAAACACACAAATATGAGGGTCCTTGCAAAGCTGGCACTGGATGCGTTATGCATATTTTTTTCCATAAATGTGCTTGTTGTGTTCTTATTTCAATCCCTCTGACAAGTGCCCCACTCATACATGTTGGACTAGCTAGATCTAAATCTCAGTTTATAACACTTTCTTATCAACTAAGACATGAATGGAAGTGTTACACGACTTACACAACTGCAATATGTTTGTCTGAGAGAGACAACACCAATGGTTCAATATTTGGATGCTTTGTCATGTATAAAAGTGTATTTCACATTCTATTTCTAATGACATTTGTTAAGTGTGTGCTTAATAGATATTTGTATCCACTTTTGTCAAGTACATGCATTATGGAAATAGGCGTAATATGGTATCGGTTGATTCATTCATTAAACACAACGCATAGACACCCCTGATCCACTCGCACACAGTCATTAGTGGTTTTCCCCAAGGCACCGCTATGACTTCCACCTGGCGGATGATCAAACATTCGAGACTCAGTTTGAAGGAAGGACTTTGAGCACTATCTAGGGGAGTGCGCTCTTGACTTTTAGGACTGTCCTATCAATGTCCTAACAACTGCATAGCAACCTATTAACCCCTCTGAACGCTTTAGCAACTATATAACAACGCCCTGACAACCATACACAACACACAAGCATTGTTTTGCAAGCTCACATTCAATTTTTGCAATTCTAAAATGATGCACTTACTCTTCAACATATGATCATATACATGCAAGGATACAACTACAACATTAAAATGCATTCATTTGTCAGACACATTTATCTAACGCAACTCAACAGTGAAGTGAAGATAAACACTCACAGGTAGGCGTTCTCTGGGAATCAAACCCATGATGTTGGCGTAACCGGCGCCATAAACATGCATTATCAGGAGAACACACACACACACACACACACACAGTACCTGATGGAGTGGGACTGATGTGGTGAAACTGTCCCAATCCAGGTCCTCATGCTCAGCTTCTACATCCGAGAGGGAACGACGGACAGAAACCTGACAAACTCCATCCATCTCTGAGAAACTGCAGGGATTGGATCTCCTCCCAGTGTCTCCAACAGCTGGACGCCTCCTGTATGTCTCCTCCAGCTGTGGAGCGGAGGGTGTACTTCATCAAGTCCTGGTCTAACACAAGCACGGCTCTTGTTTGGGTCGAGGTGTAGAATAACAAACGGTGTGATGTCACGATCTGACACGAAAGAGCTTGTGTTATTCTCCAGATTAAAGCGGATGAATGAGAAACGGTGAGGACAATGATCTGTGGTCTCTCTCGTGCATTTATTTAAAAAACCAATCCATGCCTACAGTCTGGAAAATGTCTGTGAGTGTCAGAAGAACAAAGCTAGTATTGTAATCTATGTAAAAATCTGTTTGCCATTCATTTACTACATGAATCACCAGACAAAACACTCGAAGCACTCAGACATCAACCATTTACATCTACAACTGGTGAACCAAGAACCATTACTGGCAGACGCTGATGATATCTCCACAGGTGTGACCGAATCAACATGTAATCTATGGTGTACGGAGTTTGTTATTGGTGCATTCCCAACTACATACCATACATGTGACGGATGGCCTGACACCCACTCTCTGCACTGGCTGAGACTCAGACGTAGAGTCTCAGACTTTATAATGGTGACCATTATGATGGCCTCTTCATGAATCTCAATGCTAATCATCACACAGATGATGCACGGGCACAGACATAACGCCTTCAAATATGAGCATAAATTATCAATCTTCCCACTTTCCCAATGAATGAATATCAACAGATTTTCTTGTGCTTGTTTATAGCATGACAACTGTTGAGAAGGGAGTCCGTAAAAACACCAAAACTTCACTGGGGTTCAATGACAGTTAGCAATGTATTTCCAAGTAGACTTCAGAATAATATTGGTAGCGTTTATGGTTTCGTGGCAGTAGACAACAGACTCATTAAGTGTGAAAACAAAACTGCTGTAAATATTTTGTAAGTGTGGATAAAATGTGGTCAGTTAAAACAAAGAATTGCTCTAAAGAATAATTCATCAGCTTATATCTCAGTGCAGATGTTGGGTGATTACAGTCATCGGTTCACGTCAAACTGCTGACATACGGCTTTGCTTTGGCATATCACTGTAAAACAGAATTTTAAGGATCTTTAATATATGAAACGCAATGATGTATAGAGGTTTAGCTTTAATCCATTATGAGTACTTAAACATCTACTGAGTTAAATGCAAAACTGTTCATGTCTTGCACCAGCAGGACTATATAGGATCTTCATCTGCTTTCAGTTTCTCTATTAGATTCTTGGCCCAAAAGCGATTCGTTAATGACTGATAATGGACATTTTACTGCCATATAAAAATGTTGTCATAGAAGGTTGAGCAGCAGACATGAGGTTTGTGTATCACACTTTCCTCTGTAAGAAGTGATGGTCTCATTCACAAATCCAGCCCAGGAACTACACACGTAAACACGTAATACACACAGACCGTAACGTTTTCCCACATGCTTCAGTAGGGCATCCCAGTGTTTCGGGAGAAATGTTCCACTTATTTCACATGATCAGTGTGCAATCAGAACTTTACTTTGCCTTTTTGCTGAGAAATTCTTTCAAAGTTGGATACTAAAGCTTACATCCGCCATGGAATAAAAATGGTAATTGCGATTTCTAATCTTTTTACTTGGAATTCTGAGTTTCTTAAAATTGTGAGACTTTTCCCCCCATAGAATGCTGAAAATACATCTCGCAATTCTGAGATTTATTCTTGGAATATGGAGTTTATATTCGCAATTCTGACTTTTTTCACGGAATTCTGAGTTTACTGTATTCTCCATTCAGATATTTTCCTTGGAATTCTGGGTTTACATCTCTCAATCCTGACCTATTCCTTGGAATTCTGGGTTTATATCTCTCAGTCCTGATATTTTCCTTGGAATTCTGGGTTTACATCTCTCAATCCTGACCTATTCCTTGGAATTCTGGGTTTACATCTCTCAACTCTGACCTATTCCTTGGAATTCTGGGTTTACATCTCTCAACTCTGACCTATTCCTTGGAATTCTGGGTTTACATCTCTCAATCCTGACCTATTCCTTGGAATTCTGGGTTTACATCTCTCAATCCTGACCTATTCCTTGGAATTCTGGGTTTACATCTCTCAATCCTGACCTATTCCTTGGAATTCTGGGTTTACATCTCTCAATCCTGACCTATTCCTTGGAATTCTGGGTTTACATCTCTCAACTCTGACCTATTCCTTGGAATTCTGGGTTTACATCTCTCAATCCTGACCTATTCCTTGGAATTCTGGGTTTACATCTCTCAACTCTGACCTATTCCTTGGAATTCTGGGTTTACATCTCTCAATCCTGACCTATTCCTTGGAATTCTGGGTTCACATCTCTCAATCCTGACCTATTCCTTGGAATTCTGGGTTCACATCTCTCAATCCTGACCTATTCCTTGGAATTCTGGGTTTACATCTCTCAATCCTGACCTATTCCTTGGAATTCTGGGTTTACATCTCTCAATCCTGACCTATTCCTTGGAATTCTGGGTTTACATCTCTCAACTCTGACCTATTCCTTGGAATTCTGGGTTCACATCTCTCAATCCTGACCTATTCCTTGGAATTCTGGGTTTACATCTCTCAACTCTGACCTATTCCTTGGAATTCTGGGTTTACATCTCTCAACTCTGACCTATTCCTTGGAATTCTGGGTTTACATCTCTCAATCCTGACCTATTCCTTGGAATTCTGGGTTTACATCTCTCAATCCTGACCTATTCCTTGGAATTCTGGGTTTACATCTCTCAATCCTGACCTATTCCTTGGAATTCTGGGTTCACATCTCTCAATCCTGACCTATTCCTTGGAATTCTGGGTTCACATCTCTCAATCCTGACCTATTCCTTGGAATTCTGGGTTCACATCTCTCAATCCTGACCTATTCCTTGGAATTCTGGGTTTACATCTCTCAATCCTGACCTATTCCTTGGAATTCTGGGTTTACATCTCTCAATCCTGACCTATTCCTTGGAATTCTGGGTTCACATCTCTCAATCCTGACCTATTCCTTGGAATTCTGGGTTCACATCTCTCAATCCTGACCTATTCCTTGGAATTCTGGGTTCACATCTCTCAATCCTGACCTATTCCTTGGAATTCTGGGTTCACATCTCTCAATCCTGACCTATTCCTTGGAATTCTGGGTTCACATCTCTCAATCCTGACCTATTCCTTGGAATTCTGGGTTCACATCTCTCAATCCTGACCTATTCCTTAGAATTCTGGGTTCACATCTCTCAATCCTGACCTATTCCTTGGAATTCTGGGTTCACATCTCTCAATCCTGACCTATTCCTTGGAATTCTGGGTTCACATCTCTCAATCCTGACCTATTCCTTGGAATTCTGGGTTCACATCTCTCAATCCTGACCTATTCCTTGGAATTCTGGGTTCACATCTCTCAATCCTGACCTATTCCTTGGAATTCTGGGTTCACATCTCTCAATCCTGACCTATTCCTTGGAATTCTGGGTTCACATCTCTCAATCCTGACCTATTCCTTGGAATTCTGGGTTTACATCTCTCAATCCTGACCTATTCCTTGGAATTCTGGGTTTACATCTCTCAATCCTGACCTATTCCTTGGAATTCTGGGTTTACATCTCTCAACTCTGACCTATTCCTTGGAATTCTGGGTTCACATCTCTCAATCCTGACCTATTCCTTGGAATTCTGGGTTTACATCTCTCAACTCTGACCTATTCCTTGGAATTCTGGGTTTACATCTCTCAACTCTGACCTATTCCTTGGAATTCTGGGTTTACATCTCTCAATCCTGACCTATTCCTTGGAATTCTGGGTTTACATCTCTCAATCCTGACCTATTCCTTGGAATTCTGGGTTTACATCTCTCAATCCTGACCTATTCCTTGGAATTCTGGGTTCACATCTCTCAATCCTGACCTATTCCTTGGAATTCTGGGTTCACATCTCTCAATCCTGACCTATTCCTTGGAATTCTGGGTTCACATCTCTCAATCCTGACCTATTCCTTGGAATTCTGGGTTTACATCTCTCAATCCTGACCTATTCCTTGGAATTCTGGGTTTACATCTCTCAATCCTGACCTATTCCTTGGAATTCTGGGTTCACATCTCTCAATCCTGACCTATTCCTTGGAATTCTGGGTTCACATCTCTCAATCCTGACCTATTCCTTGGAATTCTGGGTTCACATCTCTCAATCCTGACCTATTCCTTGGAATTCTGGGTTCACATCTCTCAATCCTGACCTATTCCTTGGAATTCTGGGTTCACATCTCTCAATCCTGACCTATTCCTTGGAATTCTGGGTTCACATCTCTCAATCCTGACCTATTCCTTAGAATTCTGGGTTCACATCTCTCAATCCTGACCTATTCCTTGGAATTCTGGGTTCACATCTCTCAATCCTGACCTATTCCTTGGAATTCTGGGTTCACATCTCTCAATCCTGACCTATTCCTTGGAATTCTGGGTTTACATCTCTCAATCCTGACCTATTCCTTGGAATTCTGGGTTTACATCTCTCAATCCTGACCTATTCCTTGGAATTCTGGGTTCACATCTCTCAATCCTGACCTATTCCTTGGAATTCTGGGTTCACATCTCTCAATCCTGACCTATTCCTTGGAATTCTGGGTTCACATCTCTCAATCCTGACCTATTCCTTGGAATTCTGGGTTCACATCTCTCAATCCTGACCTATTCCTTGGAATTCTGGGTTCACATCTCTCAATCCTGACTTTTTCCTTGGAATTCTAGGTATACATCTCGCAATTATGAGAAAAAAGTAAAAAACTTTGAGATTAAATTCAGTGGCAGAAATAAGCTTCCATAGGATAATTACTGAAGTAGCTGCGACGGTATTTCTGAATTCTCAGGACTAAATTCAAAAGTTGATGACAAGAAACAAAGAGATAAATGAGAGAGACGGTCATGAGCTGACTGGAAATGTTGAAACGGCTGTTTTGATCTGCACTCGTTTTGATCATTTGGAAGTTATTGCTGATATTAATAGATTCCAGTCTTCTGTCCATCACAAAGCAGAAGAAAACAACTTTTCTAACTGTGCTAAACTCTTGAGTCACTCTAAAAGATCTGTGCTCAAACGAGTGCATTAAATGTGATATTAGTGTGGTTTTAAAATAATGTACTCTCTGATAAGACCCAATTAATGGACTGTCTCTAACCAGTAATCAGCGGTTGTGAGCTGACAGCAGGGGACGGGTGAATTACGCGTGTGTGAATCTGGATCTGGTGTAATTACAGCAGAGAGATGGGGATGGAATCAGGGAGGAACACGGAGAGGACACATTTGCCAAAAGCACTGGAAATACACAAGCTCAGCCAGAATAACCGTACACAGGGTCAAATGCATGATTCATAATCACCGGACATTAAATAATGTATCATATCAGCATTTGTTCACACTGTGGCATTCAGTTTGTATTAAATTTATATTCCTGCACACAGAAAAGGACACAACTCTGACCAGAAAAGTCAAAAGACAACTTTCATATTCAGTAAAAAAAGAATTAATGGCGATAAACTTGCTTGGCAAAGGATGATTCTGACGGCCTCCTATAACCTGATGACACATACAGTATTATACATTAAACATTAATGACCATATCAATGTCCCCTAAAATATGATATATTTTGACCCATGTCTGACAAAGCAAGATTAGGTTGTAGGTTGTAAAATGTGTGGTGCGTGAATGATTCAATGACTCATTTAAAGACTTCACTTGTTTCATTACTGGATGAATCAGCATTCTTGAACGAATCTCTTGAATGAATGATTCAATGACTCATATAAAGACTTCACTTGTTTCATTAATATGGATGAATCCGTGTTTTTGAATGAATCTCTTGAATGAATGATTCAATGACTCATATAAAGACTTCACTTGTTTCATTAATGGATGAATCCGTGTTTTTGAATGAATCTCTTGAATGGATGATTCAATGACTCATTTAAAGACTTCACTTGTTTCATTAATGGATGAATCAGCGTTTATGAATTAATCTCTTGAATGAATGATTCAATGACTCATTTAAAGACTTCACTTGTTTCATTACTGGATGAATCAGTGTTTATGAACAAATTTCTTGAATTAAGGATTTAATGACTCATTTAAAGACGTCACTTGTTTCATTACTGGATGAATCAGTGTTTATGAACAAATTTCTAGAATGAATGATTCAATGACTCATTTAAAGACTTCACTTGTTTCATTAATGGATGAATCAGTGTTTATGAACAAATATCTTGAATGAATGAATGATTCAGTGACAAATACATTTTTACCAGTCACTTGTCGCCACCTACTGGTGTAATGATGTAATTGATGCAATCTTTATTTGAAGTGTCAAGTTAATTTTAAAAGGTGATTTACTCTAGTTTGATCACTACCGTAGACATCATATGTCCAAACTATACACTTTTATCCCAGTACTTCAGTGATCATTTATGTCAATCACTGTCATTTAATCGCACAACTCTAATTAAAAATTAATGATAATATACAAACACACTGGAAGAGTCAAGCTTGGCTACAAACTTTAAAGGTCACTGCATAAAGACACTTATAAACACACTTGTTCACTCCATCTGAGCCGTAATAATGATTTACTGAAACAAAGAGAAGCATGTGAGAGAAGCGAGCATCTGCTAATGCATTCACCAGCTCAACTCTCTCTCTCTCGGCCGAGCTGCAGCGTGGCAATATCACCGCAGTCCCAGACCCAGACACACTCCCCCAGCGGGCGACACACAACCTGCAGCTCGGCACACAGTGTCCAGCCCGCTGCCCATGGGTGTGTTACAGACACACAACCTGCAGCTCGGCACACAGTGTCCAACACGCTGCCCATGGGTGTGTTACAGACACACAACCCCGTCTCTCCATCACACTAAGACTGAATCCCCAGAGCTCAGGCAACAGTCAGTATCCGTTCACAGATGGAAGGCGGATCTTGCACATTTGCTGAATAACTCAGTCTATGAAAGCATATTATTACGCACTGTAAACTGTCTACCAGCAGAGTAATAAATAACTACCTTAATATGAAACAGCAGGAATAAAACCATATAGAGCCAAAAGAGTGTCCAAAAGTCTGTGAAAATATTCTTTCAACTGCATGGAAACAAGAGATTTAGGACGTTTAAAAATACAATTTTAGCATTGTGATGTAAATACTTAATATGAAAATAAAAATATTTCAGATTCTGCATTTCAGGGTCACTAATCTGTAGATAGCTTTATAGTAATATTTATAAAATGCATGTGCATTTAAATGGAAAAATGCAAAACAGAAGCATTTTCACTAATCTGACCATTTATAACAAATATTTAATTCGTTATATTTTTCACTCGAAAAAGCATCTGCATTAAAGTATAAAATGCCAAACAGAAAATTTTCACTAGTGCTCTAGACACCAATATGATATTTTCTAATATAATTTATAACAAATATTTAATACATTATATTTATCACTCGAGAAGCATGTGCATTATGGAAATTAAAATATTTCAGATTCTGCATTTCAATGATAGATTTATAGTAATATTTATATATTCTTTTGCAAAAAGTATGTGTATAATTTCTAAGAAATATATAATGCATTATATTTATCACTTGAGAAGCATTAAAGTATAAAATGCAAAACAGAACATTTTCACTAGTGCTCTAGACACTAATCTGATCATTTTTACTATACTTTATAATACATTTTTAACGCATTATATTTATCACTTGAGAAGCATGTGCATTAAAGTATAAAAGGCAGAGCTGCCGGTGGCTGTCGTGTACCGCGAGGCGCGAGCACAGACTCACAGCGCGCGTCTGGACGGACACCGGGTGTCTCTCGCGGCTCGGCTCGGAGTGCTGCTCCTCCTCCTCCTGCTCCTCCTCCTCCTCCTCCAGCGGCCGGACTCGGGGCCGAGGGCGCTCGCTCTGCTCCACGGCGGGCTTCAGCTCGTCTCGGTCCCGCATGACGCTCGGGTCTCTGGGCTTCAGTGGATGAACCTGAGCGAAGGAGAAAGAGTTCCTTCAGTCTCAGCTCCTCCTGCTTCTGCACTAGAACATCACTGAACTCACTCAAGCTGGACTGGGGCGCGATTCTCTTCTGGAAACTCACTGTTATTTCCCAGTTATCTCTGTAAAGCTGCTCTGAACACGCTGTGTGTGAAAAGCGCTGTATAAATAAAGCTGATTTGACTCTCCTGGATCGAACACACACACACACACACACACACACACACACACACACACACACACACACACACACACACACACACACACACAGCTTGTCTGGGTCTGAAGTATATACTGTACATGCTGTGCCATAAAGCTGGTGCAACTCTGTGTCTGCCACTATACAGCAGTCCGGTGATGTGTACATTATTATATCCAGTGGTATACAAATACTTTTCTCTTAGCCGAAGTTAAAGTCCCCCTGTAGTCAATCATTTTATCCCTTAAAACTTTCTTTGATCACCAATTTGACATATTTTAACTTTTTTTCTTTAATAAAATATCTTGAATGTAACTCAACACCCTTGCCTCATTTAGTATGCGCGGTTCTATGAATATGCAAATGAGCCCCGCCTCCACTCACTCAGAGATCCACTGGTGGACGATCACACGTTGATCTGATTGGTCAAGGTAGTGTGTGACGTCAGAAACACCAGCGATTTCAAACCGTGTTTTTGAGACTGTCTTTGGTTCACTGCAGTTTTAAGCAGAAAATACTCAGCAATGCTGTCCACTTATGAACTTACACATGGTGTGTGTTAAAGCAGATTA
>JARPMJ010004941.1:30000-69070 GCA_033366665.1 Phoxinus dragarum
TCATAGACAATTGGAAAAGTTTTTGGGGCAAACCTGACCTGTTGAAAAGAGATGGTATTCATCCCTCCTGGGATGGTGCTGCTCTTCTCTCTAGTAATTTGGCTCATAGTCTTAGAGATAAAACATGACAATCTGGGCCTCAGGTCAGGAAGCAGACAGACTATGGCAAGCCGTTTTAACATTTAATCATTTAAGCCTACTAGTATCTATTTTCATGCTACTAGTACTTATTTTTTAGATACTAGTATCTATTCCATTAAGTACTAGTGCCTATTCATTAGATACTAGTGCTTATTCTTTAGGTACTAGTACCTTTTTAAAGATACTAGTACTTATTCATTAGATACTAGTACTTATTCATTAGATACTAGTACTTATTTAAATAGTGACTAGTAACTATTTTTTTGTTACTAGTAAAAAAATTTTTTTTTGCCATTGACTTCTATGGGATCTGTCATTTAGATATCAACTATTCACTTCTGACTAGTATCTATTCCAATTGTGACTAGTACATATATATTAGATACTAGTACTTATTCATTAGGTACTAGTACTTATTTTTTAGATACTAGTGCTTATTATTTAGATACTAGTGCTTATTAGTGCTGTCAGAAATTGTCATAATAAATGGGACTGTTGGCAAAACGTTCTTCGAACATATTTTTGTTAGCTGGGATATTAACATGCATTGATACAACTTTCACTTGTAGGTATTTTATAAGGTTTAATTGATTCCGTTTTCAACCCGAAAGGCTGAAAACACTCGCACTGCACATGTTCCTGCAGTATTCATAAATACACAGTTTACCTTTGGAAACATGAGATGAAATAATGACTAATCTCTCAATAAAGCTCTGCAAGCGCTATTTTCAGTGAAGCATACCAGGAATTACAGTTTAATCATGACAATTGTACTCCTTTCTTGTTCGACCATAGATCTCCACTTGCAGAAAGCTTCAGTTGATCTGAAGAAGAGATATAAACATTTCTACATCAAACTTCACTATATTCTGTCCAAAACACACATGCGTTCATGCCAGCGTTTCTTTCTGCTTCTCAATCACCTCGGAAAATTAAACGCATGAAGACCAGCATAATATTGCATTTAAAGTAGATATGAAAGATCCAATCACGTGTACTCGCTGCCAGCCGTGTGTGTGTGTGTGTGTGTGTGTGTGCATGTAAATCACTGATAATCCTCACATCGCGAGGTTAATACTGCATATCTCTTATTATTTTAATGCAAGTATTTCTCCAGATTAATATTGGCATACATCACTGCTGTTGCTGGGTGTGTGTTTAATGCAGTCACACTTCTAGAACAACATGAACATCTATAGCATCTTTTCACGATTACATTACATCTTAATATTTCAACTTTATGCATATGCAATCATACACTCGTAGCGCCATCTATTGGAAGGACAGATCAACTAAAAAACATTTTCTCAGCAAATGGTTTGAAAAACGAGTTTTAGCATCGCAAACACACAACATTACAATATACCAACAACAGATTTAAGTACAAAAAAATTATATCATTAAAACATTTTCATTATTCATTAGTACAAATACTTTGAAAATACTTAAAATACTTAAGCTTGCTTTTGTTAAAAAAGGCTTTGAGAAATGTAAAAGACGGGGTGCTGAGACATATGTGTGTGTGTGTGTGTGTGTGCGTGTGTGTGTGTAATCTCAGTGTTTAATAGGATCAATCTCCCAGCTGATCCTCAGTCTCGGTGTCTTACATTAATCTGATGTTCTGAATGAAAGCTCTGTTGTTCTGGTGTTGCTCTCACTTATTAATATCCTCTCTGAACCCACGAAGGCTGTTCTGCTGCTCTGAGATCAGTTGCTCTGTTCTCCTCGGTACACCACGATGTTTTTCTCCGTCTCGTACACTTTGATCTCGTACAGGAGGCCGGGCGGGAGAAGCTTTGCCATGCCGTCCCAGATAAACACGGACAGGTTTTCTGTGGTGCTGCATGCAGGAATAAACACACATATGTTATTAATAAGACTGCTTCATGACTGATGTGCTCATGAAAGGCTCAGTAATACCTCACAACATCAGCGAAGTAAGGAACATCCCGGTCCAGGTTCTTATGGTCGAGAGGTTTCATGATGACCTCCTAAAAAATATAACTTATTAACAACTTTACATATGTAGTCCCTGTACACGTGCTCACCTTCTGTTTGACATGTATCATGCAATCAATCATCGAAAAGCATATTAAATATAACATTCATATACTAGATTCAGGCAAATTGAGACTTTAGTCTTTGCAATGACAATTAGCTTTAATATATAATAACTTTTATTCAACTCATCTTATTCATCAATGCTACACTTTTCTAAATGTCATAATCATTTGTTAACAAACAAGTATTCATAGTTTTTGCATTAAATTATTGCATTGTTTAATAAATTTTTGTATATGTAGATTTCTGAAATGCATAACTTAGACCGTCTCTTCTGATAACAGAAACTGTAAACTGTAATGTGGACTCGTGCACTTCTGTAAACTGCTTTTGAGTGATGTGTATTGTGAAAGCGCCGCTAATAATCGTGACTTTAATGAGTTCTGAGCTAATGAACCTCGATGTGCTCCTTCAGGTCCGTCAGATTCATCACCATTCCCGTGTTCCCGTCGATCTGTGCAAACACACGAGTGATGACGACACACACTTACTAATCATTAACGTCCACAACACACTGATATTAATGTGTGTTATTCCGTACCTTTCCTCGAACCGTCACTTCAACTAGAACACACAAATATCATAAACATATTTACTTGTGTGCATGCATGAAAAAGTATGATATATTAATTTCTAATGTGATCATATTAATTGGCACTACATGCTCACCTTTATAGTTATGACCATGGCCATTAGGATTGTTGCATTTTCCAAATATTCTTTTATTCTCCTCATCACTTAAAGATTTGCTGGAAGAAAAAAAGTTTGACAATGACTTATATATATATATATAATGAATGATATATATATATATATATATATAATGATATTACATTGCAACAGGTGATTTAGAGATTCTGTCATAATATTTTATATATAATGAAGTTGATAATATTTTTGATCTTAATGAAGACACATAACAATAGAAAACACATACTGTATATACAATTATTCAATTACAATAAAAAGATTAAACAACGAATTCTAGGTCTTTGTTACTTTTGTTCTCATAAAAGAAAACAACATATTCTAATGTGAAACTTTCACTAACTTAAAGATAAATTTAAAAATTTTAGTCCAGCTATCTGATTAAAGCTCCAAATTAAACGAACTAAGCCAACTAAGTCTTGTTTACATCCGCATAATAAAGCATCTGGATGTTTTAAACTACAATTCCCATAATTCCTTCGTGATGACGCAGCATGTCGCTGACTTCCTCCAACAAGTAACGTTAGCATCAGCTTATTCATTACTTTCAGACTGGTTGTTGGAATGGGATCCAAACCAGTTTAACGAGATTTCCCATTTGGTTTATGGAAGTGTGTAAAGATGTGTAAAGTTATGAAGACGAATGTGAGACAGACACACAGGATCAGACGCGCATAGTGAGAGTTAGAAGGCGAAACACTGTTTGAAAGAGCGTGTATTGAGTATAATGTTATTATGAGCTGTTATGTGCTCGATATATGAAGTATGATGTTATTATGAGCTCGATATATGAAGTATGATGGCGAACTGTACCTGTGTAAGCGATGGCTCGCGCAGAAGCTCTGCACGCGCGTGATGAACCCGATGCGCGCGGACATGATCCTCTCACACACTCGCTGTGTGTACAGTCCAGAACGAGTTATAAGTCACAGATGCTCTGCACAATATCTTACAGTTCATATTAGTCAATGTTCAGAGGGGGCGTGGCCTATTCGAGCCGCCTCTCATCTGCGCTAATCGATTACAGTGTGACATCAGCACTTTCCGCGTGCACGAAGCTGCTCATGATCATCACGTGTCTTCTAACATCTGGACAAAAGTCATATTATTCCATATTCCATAACACATTATTGATTTCATGTAATATTCTAATTTTCTGAGATTTTGAATTTGGGGTTTTCATAAGCTGTGAGCCATAATCATCAAAATTATTACAAATAAAGGCTTGAAATATCTCACTTTGCATGTAATGAGTCTATATAATATATTAGTTTCAGCTTTTAAGTTGAATTACTGAAATAAATGAACTTTTGCACCATATTCTAATTGTTCGAGTTTCACCTGTAGGCCTATATATAAAATATTAATTGAATATGTTAACAAATGTTTATATATGTGTGTGTATGTATAATATTAATACATTAAATATATATATATATATAAAAAGTTAATACATATAAAATTAATGTTTTATATATAGTATAAACACATTTACATTATATATATATATATAATTATTAATAATATATATTAGTTACCATTGTGCAATAAATCATTAATGTTGCTCAAGCAATGAAAAATATATATATATCTTACAAATTTAAATAATTAAAATTATAAATACATTATAAATAACATTTATATACTATAAGTGTATTATTTATTATCATTAACATACTCCAATAAAACATAAATAATGATTGAATATTGTTTCTTGAGCAAATAAACCAAAAATAACTGGTATTGTCTCTCAATATTGATCAGTCTCTAGCTTCTAATCCCACACATTTGCATGAATTTTCATATTTACATGCAAACGTAAATTAGGCATACATCACTCCTGCATGTTGTACCACAGAATAAAATGTGTGAGCAACGGCATATTGTGATTTAATCCGAATGCATCAAATAAGATCAGGAGGTTTCCTGCTGTGACATAAGTCTGATATATTCCTGGAAATCTATCAAATCAGCCATAATCACGCTTCATCCTCCGTAATCCTGCGGGGTTAAAAGCAGATCCTCCACACTCGCGCACAGCCTGAGGAGTGATCGAGAAGATGGGCAACGCTAAGAGTGGAGCCCTGTCCAAAGATCTCCTGGCGGACCTGAAGATGAACACCAAGTTCAGCGAGGAGCAGCTGTACGTGTGGTACCAGAAGTTCCTGAACGAGTGCCCGGCGGGGCGCATCAGCCGGGAGCAGTTCGAGAGCATCTACGCCAGCTTCTTCCCCGACGCCGACCCCAAGGCCTACGCCCAGCACGTGTTCCGGAGCTTCGACTCCGACAGCGACGGGACGCTGGACTTCAGAGGTGCGTGGACATGTTACAACTCTTTTCATAAGATGTCATATTAATCTGTGGTGTTGCCAGAATGTGTGTGTGAAATTTCAGCTCAAAATCCCCCACAGATTATTCATTATAGCTTGTATATATGCGTATATAACGCGTAGTGTGCATGGCGTTAGCGTTTTCACAGATTTGCATTTTTTAGGTTGGCGCGGAGATGATAACGTTGTTCAAAATTTTCCTATACGCTTGACCTTGGAACATGTTTCGGGGTTTGCATTCTCGAGCACGAGGAGCGCATTAAGGGTTTCTGTTTTCGGTTGGAACTAATGTTAATAACTTATGATCTAACGGATGTGAATCAATCAAAACTAACTTTATCTGGACAATAACTGTATTCTAGATCTGCTGTAAAGCCTGAACACTGTTACTGTAATCTCCTGTGATCTCTTGTAAAGCTGCTTTGAAACACTCTATATCGGGAAAAGCGTTGTATGAGACTTGACTAGCTTGTCAAATTTGCCCCTTTTTGTGTTTGTCCCTTTAAATGCAAATGAGCTTCAGCTCCGCCTCCGTTCAGAAGAGGGCGGAGCCTTTACACGAGCTTCAGAAACTCCAGAATGATTCATGCCTTAATAAAGCTGACATATTATGCCCATTTTCACAAGATGTAATATAAATCTTTGGTGTCCCCAGAATGTGTGTGTGAAATTTCAGCTCAAAATCCCCAGATCATTTATTATAGTTTGCCCTTTTGTGTGTGTGTGCAAAAACGCTCCGTTTTTGTGTGCGTCGCTTTAAATGCAAATGAGCTTTAGCTCCGCCTCCGTTCAGAATAGGGCGGAGCTTCAGAAAGTCTGGCAATAACAGAACTGGCCGATCTCACTCCTCCAGAATCCCAGAGTAACCAGTAGCGAGCGCAGCCGTACGGAGAGACTCAGGAAGAGTTTCTGGATGTTAGCGGAGACATTTGTGTAGTTGTTGTGGAGTTACACTGATCATCTCATCATCATGATGAACTCTTACACAAGTGTCCACAGTTCCTGCGGTGTTTATAAGACAGCGCTGACATGTTCTGGCCACTAGTGTTCAGTCTGTGCTCGACCACACAACAGTTTCATGCTTTGCTGGATCTTCTGCCGTCGCGTTACTGTGCGTTCACACCGGACGCGAATAGCGCGTCAAATTCACGCCTGCCGCGTCTAGTTATACGCTTGATCACTTTGTGTCCATTCGTAAAAACATACATTTGAAGCAGAATTTACGCGCGTAGAGAGGCGAAAGTTTTAAAGGTTTCGAAACCCGTTGGCGGCCATCTTTTTACAAGATGTCTGATGTTGATAGATCATTTAAATAGTTGTAATTAGCAGCGTGGACCTTGCTAGCGAGTTAGTAGATCAATATTGTGACACAAAAGTGAAATTTGTATATCTTACAACTTACCAGGTTGTACAATCTCCTCACTTATCTTCTTCCAAGCGAAGTCCTTGTTCCTGTCTCTATAAAAGTATGAACTTGAGTCATATAATTCCGGGTGATCACTCACAGCTAAAATTAGCAGGAGTTTGTTATGCTATTACCATATGCCACTTTATGCCACATGAGGCAAGCAGGCTCCTGATTGGTTAACGCGGCGTGAATTGACGCAGAAATTCAGATTTTTCGACTCGGGCAAATTCGCGTCAAACACGTGAATGCACAAAAAGCACTACAAAAATCATTTGTGCTTAACGCATCTTTGCATTGACTTAACATTGAAGCTATTCGCGTCCGGTGTGAACGCACCATTAGAACTGGTCTCTGTTGTCGCTTGAGGAAACAAAATGGCGGCGCTGTGGATAAACAAGCAGATTAAGGGCCGGTAATATTGTAAACGTGAAGGGCCGGTAATATTATAATAAGATCCTCTTCATACGTCAGAAGGGGAGAGAAATCTGATCGGCTTATTTTTTGACATGCTTGCAGAGAAAGACTCACCAGAACAGAGTTACTGGGTTTCACTTTTCATGTTGTCTGTGTTGGTAAAGCACCGATTACACACTCACACACGGGAACGTCAGAGTTTCATGATATGTCCCCTTCACAGAGTACATCGTGGCCCTGCACCTGACGTCCTCGGGGAAGACCGTGGAGAAGCTGGAGTGGGCCTTCGCTCTGTACGACGTGGACCGGAACGGCAGCATCTCCAAAAACGAGATTCATGAGATCGTGAAGGTGAATAAACACCAGATTTATTCTCAGACTCCAATGTCTCGGATAACTAGGAACATTGAAAATGTTATTGGAAACACTTTACAATACTTAACATTAGTCAACTACCTTAGTTAACATGAAGCAAGAATGAACTATTCTTTTCCAGCATTAATTAATCTTATATTAATTGTAACATTTACTAATACATAATTAAAATCAAAGGTTGTATTAGTGAACATTAGTTAATGACTGTGAACTAACATGAACACAATCAATAGCTGGATTATTCTTAACTACCATTAACAAAGATATTGCTCATTGTTAGTTCACATTAGTTACTACATTAACTAGTGAACCTTATTGTAAAGTGTTACCAGATTATTCCTGAACGTCCAGGTTTTTCTTACGGAACATTCCATTTCGCAAACATTATGAGAACATTACTTTAGAAAAACGTTCAACTAAAACATTTCAGGAAATAAATGTTGTATAAATAATATTTTTGTGCTAACGTTCTGAGAACATTACCAAAGACCAGATAACGTTGAATGAACGTTTGTTGGTAACGTTGAGAGAACGTTTGCTCCTCTTTGCAGTCGATATTTAACATGATCTCCAAAGATGACCAGAAAAACCTCCCGGATGACGAGAACACCCCAGAAAAACGAACTGATAAAATTTGGGACTTTTTTGGGAAAAAAGAAAATGGTAAGAGACTATTTGCATGCGTTTAATGTCTTAGATGACAAAGATATAAAATATGGAAAAGCCTTTGATTTAAAGTCTCCCTGTAGTCAATCATTCTATCCCTTAAAACTCATATTTGATCACCAAAATGACATATTTAAATGTTTTCTCTTTTAAAGAAAAGTCTTCATGCCTTAAAATATCTTGAATGTAACTCGACACCCTCGCCTCATTTAGTATGCGCGGTTCTATGAATATGCAAATGAGCCCCGCCTCCACTCACTCACTCACTCAGAGATCCACTGGTGGACGATCACACGTTGATCTGATTGGTCAAGGTAGTGTGTGACGTCAGAAACACCAGCGATTTCAAACCGTGTGTTTGAGACTGTCTTTGGTTCACTGCAGTTTTAAGCAGAAGATACTCAGCAATGCTGTCCACTTATGAACTTACACATGGTGTGTGTTAAAGCAGATTAATAACACCACATACACACATACACTACATTAACAGCTGGATTTACACTACAGGGGGACTTTAACAGAATAGCTTTATTGAGCTGTGAAGAACGCGTTGTCCTTCTCTCGTCAGGGAAGATAACAGAAGGAGAGTTCATCCATGGAGTTATGGACAACAAGAACATCCTCCGGCTGATTCAGTTCGACGAGCCGCAGAAGGTCCAAGAACGACTCAAAGAGAAGAAGCAATGACGTGTCTAAATACTGATGTTTGTTTTAGTTCAATCTGACTCTTTTAAATAATTAAAGTGACGTGCTGACTGAGATAAACCACTGATAGGAACTCAATTCAATGTGTGCCATGAAACATACATGTAAAAATGTTGTTTATTCCCACCGACATGCAGTATAAAACATAACGGTTCAAAATGGCAACAGCAACAGGAATGCATTTAATTTTCCTCTGCATGAAACACACCGAACAAGCAGTCTATTGGCCATGTGACCCACAAAGGTCAAAAGGTCACATTCACAGTCACCGCTGTGAAACATGAAATTATGCAAATAATCCACAAATGTGCTTCACACTCACTTGCCCATCAATAAAACACTGTAACGGTCATGCAAACCATTCGCTTTAGTATTCTGCTGTATTTCACATCGAGTATTGTAGCGTTCTGTTGTATTCTTGTGTAACGCAGTGAAGATGTTTGCTGTTTTAAAGGATTAGTTCACTTTAAAAAAAACTTTTGTTGATAATTTACTCACCCCGATGTCATCAAGATGTCCATGTCTTTCTTTCTTCAGTGGAAAAGAAATGAAGGTTTTTGATGAACACATTTCTCCATATAATGGACGTCAATGGGCCCCAAACGGGTCAAGGTCCAGATGACAGTGTCAGCGCCGCTTCAACGGGCTTTAAACGACACCAGACGATGAATACGGGTCTTATATGATATATGAATACGTGACCTTTACAGCGTAACTGCGTATTACGTGACGTCACGAACGCGCATCACAGAACAGAGCAAGGCGAGCGCTTGTGCTTATAAAACTTAAACTCTATTATTTATGTTTGAAATGCCGATGGTTTCGCTAGATAAGACCCGTATTCATCGTCTGGTGTCGTGTAAAGCCCGTTGAAGCGGCGCTGACACTGTCATCTGGACCTTGACCCGTTTGGGGCCCATTGACGTCCATTATATGGAGAAATGTGTTCATCAAAAACCTTCATTTCTTTTCCACTGAAGAAAGAAAGACATGGACATCTTGATGACATCGGGGTGAGGAAATTATCAGCAAAAGTTTTTTTTAAAGTGAACTAATCCTTTAATCGTGCTCCTTTTGCTCTTTCAAAATGCAATTTCTCTCAGTTTCTGGTGTTTCTGACCCCAAAAATGCAAAGCTAAATGCATACATCTAACAATATTATCATAGTTCGGACAGTGAAAGGCAAATCTGGACACATGAATGCATGTCTGTCGCTCGTGCACTAGTTTAGTCTTGGAGTCGCATCATGATGCTCAGAGATCTGCATAATAAAGATATTCTGAGTGACAGCGTCACCACAGTCGGTTCACTGCTGTATAGATCACTCCTGTCCTCTTGTGTTTCTGAGCACTGCGACATCAAGCACACAGCTTCAGTATTTCAAAGCTTAGATTAGACTGTGGACCTTGCAGAATATAGATCAGGTACAAAAATCAGGTTTCACAAACATAATGGAAGCCATTAACTGAAGCTTGTTTCTGTTCCGGAATAAAGTCATTATTAATCACATCCAATCTGAGGCCCTGTTTACACGAGAACGCTCGCGGGTGAAAACGTACAAATATTTTATCGGATGTGCCTTTCGTTTACACGGCGACGGCGTTTTTGGGGCTTAAAAACGCTAAAAAGTGGAACCCCCCTCCAGAGTGGAGATCTTAAAAGCGCTCCACCGCCGCGTTCCCGTATAAAGGGTAAAAACGCAAAAGTCTGCTAGACAGCGAAGGCGTCGCGTACGCGTTACGTCACAGGCATGCGCCAGTACAGGAAAATAACAAGACATTATCACACTAAAATATAGCATTAATTTCATTGACAAAAAAACAAAAAAACAATTCTGTCATTTTTGAGCGACAGGCGAAGGAGAGCAGCGAGGGTTAAAGCAGCGGCTTTACCGTATTAAACATGACAAACTGTGTCAGCGTCTCATAGCCTAAGAGTTTGTGTTTACATAATATATGTGTGTGTGCTGTGAATAATTATTTTGTATTTATAAATACACGCATGCATGTTGTATATACTTAAAGGCACACCGCGGACTTTGTGACCTAAAGAGTTGAAGCATATGAGTTATTCCTCTGGCCAATGTACAGCGCTGGACACGAGCGATGCTCCGAGCGCGGCTGACCTCTTGAAATACTGCATATGTAAGTTTGGAGAAGACACACCGTCTTTGTCCAGGTCATGTGACCTTGGAGAATGCCTGGAGAACGAATCTCTTTACGACCGTCACGTGACCACAAGCTCTGATATGCTCAAGGAGCGAACGCTTGCTACTGTTCTCCCGCCTGCTCGACTCCTGGCCACGGCTGAGGCGAGGGAAACGTTTAAAACTGCTTCTGAGGAGCAAACAAGAGAACACGCGAGAGGGGTCGTGGATGTCTTCTTGACTTTTGCGACAGTGCTGCGCCGCTTGTGGCCTCTAGGGGCGCTCGACGTGAACGTTACAGGACTAGCGCCCCCAGTGGCCAAAAGTTCCGCGGTGCGCCTTTAAGAAAGATTTATTGTTTATATATAAAATATTTATATTTATATATAATATCAATTATATATAAATATATATATATGCATGTAAATATTTCTCAAATATATACATGCATGTGTGTGTATTTATATATACAAAATAATTATACACAGTACAAACACATATATTATGTTATATTTAATTCTGGATGTGATTAATCGTTGCACAGCCTACACTGAAAACATTATATGATCAATAAGTTAGGACAACACATGTTTTACATTGCTTTAACTCATCTAAAGTAGCAATTTTATTTAAAAAAAAATTACAGTGTAAATTGCAACTTTTTATCTCACAATCCTGACTTTAGTCGTGCATGTTTACACCACGCTGACCTTTTCTCAGATATAAACATTGTGACGTCCAAATTGCGACAGAGTCAGAAGAATTGTGATTTAAAAAGTCACAATTACCTTTTTTTATTCTTGTGTGGCGTAAACAAGCTTGAATAATTTACAGCGGTTAAAGAGTGGAAATATACATCCCTAATTTACATATTTATATAAAAACGAGAGTCAGAACTCGCTCTCCTCGATGATCTCCTCCATAGTCTCTCCTAAAGTCATTTCCCCGTCGCTGCTGGACAAACTCTTCCTCATGTAGAACTCCAGGCCTAAGCTCCGCCCACAGGCCAGCTCCTCTGCTGATTGGTCGGACACCTGTGGATGCACCTGTGAGGGGGCGTGGCCTGCGTCCTCATTGGATTGGCTCTGCTCCTGGTTTTGTCCTGAACTCTTCTGCGAACACTTCCACAGGTGCTTGGGGTGGATGTCGGAGAAGCAGTTGTGAACCTCGCAGTGATTGGAGGACAGGAACAGCTGCCAGCGCTTCTTCAGCTCCGCCTGCACCTGCACATGTGACACATCACTATCATCAGAAGATAATAACTCACACTAGCGGAGCACAAACAATCTCAACACAAACCGCACGTGATTTGGCAAAGGCTGTGAAGTACGATTGAGTCTCACACACACACACACACTCACGCACGCACGCACACACACTCACACACGCACACACACTCACGCACACACACACGCACGCACACTCACGCACGCACACACACTCACGCACACACGCACGCACACTCACGCACACACACTCACGCACACACACACACTCACGCACGCACACACACTCACGCACACACGGACGCACACTCACGCACGCACACACACTCACGCACACACACACACACACACACACTCACGCACACACACGCACGCACACACGCACACACACACACACTCACGCACACACACACACACACACACACTCACGCACACACACTCACGCACACACACACACACACACACACTCACGCACACACACACACACACACACACTCACGCACACACACGCACGCACACACACTCACGCACACACGCACGCACACACACGCACGCACACACGCACGCACACTCACGCACGCACACACACTCACGCACGCACACACACTCACGCACACACGCACGCACACTCACGCACGCACACACACTCACGCACACACGCACGCACACTCACGCACGCACACACACTCACGCACACACGCACGCACACACACGCACACTCACGCACGCACACACGCACGCACACTCACGCACGCACACACGCACACACACTCACGCACACTCACGCACGCACACACGCACGCACACTCACGCACGCACACACACTCACGCACGCACACACACTCACGCACGCACACTCACGCACGCACACACACTCACGCACACACACACACTCACGCACACACACGCGCGCACGCACACACACTCACGCACGCACACACACTCACGCACGCACACACACTCACGCACACTCACGCACTCACGCACGCACACTCACGCTCGCACACACTCACGCACACTCACGCTCGCACACACGCACACACACTCACGCACGCACACTCACGCACGCACACACACTCACGCACACACACACACTCACGCACACACACGCGCGCACGCACACACACTCACGCACGCACACACACTCACGCACACTCACGCACTCACGCACGCACACTCACGCTCGCACACACTCACGCACACTCACGCACGCACACACGCACACACACTCACGCACGCACACTCACGCACGCACACACACTCACGCACACACACACACTCACGCACACACACGCGCGCACGCACACACACTCACGCACGCACACTCACGCACGCACACACACTCACGCACGCACACTCACGCACACACACGCTCGCACACACGCACGCACACTCACGCACGCACACACGCACACTCACGCACGCACACACACTCACGCACGCACACACACTCACGCACGCACACTCACGCACGCACACACACGCACGCACACTCACGCACGCACACACTCACGCACACTCACGCACGCACACACACTCACGCACGCACACACACTCACGCACGCACGCACACTCACGCACGCACACACACTCATATGAGGTGCCCCTAGGGACATTATTCAGAATTACCATGCATATACATGTACTTTTCCTCTCACATACACATATGAAACCAAATTCATTCACATACTATAATGAAATGATCACACACATACAAGTGAAATGCTTTTACACACACAACTGAAACGCTCTCATACATACAACTGAAAATAGTACGCTCACACACACAACTGAAATGCTCACACACACACAACTGAAACGCGCTCATACATACAACTGAAAATATTATGCACTCACACACACAACTGAAACGCGCTCACACACACAACTGAAACGCACTCACACACACAACTGAAACGCGCTCACACACACAACTGAAACGCGCTCACACACACAACTGAAACGCACTCACACACACAACTGAAACGTGCTCACACACACAACTGAAACGCGCTCACACACACAACTGAAACGCACTCACACACACAACTGAAACGCGCTCACACACACAACTGAAACGCACTCACACACACAACTGAAACGCGCTCACACACACAACTGAAACGCGCTCACACACACACAACTGAAACGCGCTCACACACACACAACTGAAACGCGCTCACACACGTACACAACTGAAACGCGCTCACACACGTACACAACTGAAACGCGCTCACACACGTACACAACTGAAACGCGCTCACACACACAACTGAAACGCACTCACACACACAACTGAAACGCGCTCACACACACAACTGAAACGCACTCACACACACAACTGAAACGCGCTCACACACACAACTGAAACGCGCTCACACACACACAACTGAAACGCGCTCACACACGTACACAACTGAAACGCGCTCACACACGTACACAACTGAAACGCGCTCACACACGTACACAACTGAAACGCGCTCACACACGTACACAACTGAAACGCGCTCACACACACAATTTCAGCATTTCAGTATGTTGTATGCGAGCATTTCAGTTGAAACGGAAGCACATTACTACGGAGGCCGGGAAGTCACCTGTGGGAGAAAAAAAAACAATCCGTGGCGACGGTTTTGCAATCCGTCCGCTCAGCTTATAAACCGTAGGCCTACACACGAATTACCTCAGTAGCTATAATATAATAATCAAAAAACACTTCACATATAAAAAAGAAATATAATACAAACATTTCCAAAACTGTAAAAGGTTACGTTATTTAAAAATAAAAATAAACTCAAATAATAATAGGCTACTAGACTATTATTAGGCTACATATTTAGAAGATGCTATCTAAAACAACTTACAAAAAAGGAACACAGCAATTAGTCAAATACCAGTCATAATACAGCTTAGACAATAATTGGCCTATTGTGTATTAAGTGGAATACATCAAATTGTCTTAACTGCGTCTGCATGCATGTGCATGCTTAAAGTGATTCTCAATTGTAGCGGGTATGGGGTGGAATATACGATTTAATATGAATGACGTGCATCAAAATCTTTTGTTTATTTGTGGTAATCTTAGCACTTTATTATTATTGTCTAACCTGTAGGCCTATTATGACTGATATTTGACGAATTGCTTTGTTCCTTTTTTTGTACGTTTTGGACAAAAGCGTCTTAGCCTAAAATGTAATAGGCTAATAATAATAATAATTATTATTATTATTTGAGTTTATAACTATAAATGAGTTCACTAAGACAGTAATATATTCATCATAAAATAATTAATCAATGCTTCATTTGTATAGGCTATATTTTACAGTTGTGGATAATTGCATAATTTTTGCTTAAAAAATAAAGCATTTATAAGTTATTTTATGATAAACATATTAATGAGTTAAGTGAGTTATAAACGCAAATAATAATAATAATAACAATTAGCCTTATTATTAGCAGCCTACAAGGCGACATATTTAGAAGACGCTTTTATCCAAAAAAGGAACACAATTAGTCAAAAGTCAGTCATTTAGACAATAATAATACAGGGTTTTATTTTATTATCACAAATAAACACACGATTTTGACGCATATCCAAGGGTTTGTGCGGAGTGTGAGCACTTGTATTTTCCTATCAACTGTGGAAACAACTTAAAAATACTCCAGTTCACGGAGATCATGAAAGCGCGCCTGATTGTTTTATTTTATTTTACAAAAGCACAACGGTTTCTTGTTATTGTGAGTTTACACAAATCAAAGTAGTTGCGAATGATGTATTATTATTTTCTGTAGGCTATGACCAGAAATTATAGAGTATTTTAAGTTGTTTCCACAGTTGATAGGAAAATACAAGTGTTCGCGCCCCGCGCGTCCGTGACATGTAGTGCGCGCTCACACTCCACACAAACCCTTGGATATGCGTCAAAATCTTGTGTTTATTTGTGATAATTGCCTAAGCTGTATTATGACTGACATTTGACTAATTGCATGTGTTCCTCTTTTGTAAGTTGTTTTAGATAGCATTTTCTAAATATGTAGCCTAAATGTAATAATAATAGTAATAATAATTATTATTATTTGAGTTTATTTTTAATTTTTAAATAACGTAACCTTTTACAGTTTTGGAAATGTGTTTGTATTATATTTCTTTTTTATATGTGAAGTGTTTTTTGATTATTATATTAGCCTATAGCTACTGGTTATTCCCCCCAAAATTGCTTGTTACTTTATACTCTTGAAACGCTGACACAGTCGCGTGTGTGTGAGCGTTTAAGTTGTGTGTGTGTGAACATTTCAGTTGTGTGTGTAAGCGCGTTTCAGTTGTGTGTGTGAGCGCGTTTCAGTTGTGTGTGTGAGCGCGTTTCAGTTGTGTGTGTGCGCGTTTCAGTTGTGTGTATGAGCGCGTTTCAGTTGTGTGTGTGTGAGCGCCTTTCAGTTGTGTGTGTGAGCGCGTTTCAGTTGTGTGTGTGAGCGCGTTTCAGTTGTGTGTGTGCGCGTTTCAGTTGTGTGTATGAGCGCGTTTCAGTTGTGTGTGTGTGAGCGCCTTTCAGTTGTGTGTGTGAGCGTGTTTCAGTTGTGTGTGTGTGAGCGCCTTTCAGTTGTGTGTGTGAGCGTGTTTCAGTTGTGTGTGTGTGAGCGCCTTTCAGTTGTGTGTGTGAGCACGTTTCAGTTGTGTGTGTGAGCACGTTTCAGTTGTGTGTGTGAGCGCGTTTCAGTTGTGTGTGTCAGCCTAATATTTTCAGTTGTATGTATGAGAGCGTTTCAGTTGTGTTTGTGAAAGCGTTTCACTTGTATGTGTGTGAGCATTTCAGTTGTGTGTGTGAGCGCGTTTCAGTTGTGTGTGTGAGCGCATAATATTTTCAGTTGTATGTATGAGAGCGTTTCAGTTGTGTGTGTAAAAGCATTTCACTTGTATGTGTGTGATCATTTCATTATAGTATGTGAGAGGAAAAGTACATGTATATGCATGGTAATTCTGAATAATGTCCCTAGGGGCACCTCATACACTCACGCACACACACTCACGCACGCACACACACTCACGCACACACACGCGCGCACACACGCACGCACACTCACGCTCGCACACACTCACTCACGCACGCACACACGCACACTCACGCACACTCACGCTCGCACACACTCACTCACGCACGCACACACGCACACTCACGCACGCACACACTCACACACGCACTCTCACGCACACTCACTCACGCACACACTCTCACGCACACACACTCACACACGCACTCTCACGCACGCACACTCACACACACTCACTCACACACGCACACACGCACACTCACGCACGCACACACTCACACACGCACTCTCACGCACACTCACTCACGCACACACACTCACACACGCACACACTCTCACGCACACACACTCACGCACACACTCTCACGCACACACACTCACACACGCACACTCACGCACACACACTCACACACGCACTCTCACGCACGCACACTCACACACGCACACACTCTCACGCACACACACTCACACACGCACACTCACGCACACACACTCACACACGCACTCTCACGCACACACACTCACACACGCACTCTCACGCACACTCACTCACACACTCACACTCACGCACACACACTCACGCACACACTCACACACTCACACTCACGCACACACACTCACGCACACACACACACACTCACGCACGCACACACACACACTCACGCACGCACACACACTCACGCACGCACTCTCACGCACACACACTCACGCACGCACACACACGCACACTCACGCACGCACACACACGCACGCACACTCACGCACACTCACTCACGCACGCACTCTCACGCACACACACTCACGCACGCACACACACGCACACTCACGCACGCACACTCACACACGCACACACTCTCACGCACACACACTCACTCACGCACGCACACTCACGCACGCACACACTCACTCACGCACGCACTCTCACGCACGCACACACACTCACGCACGCACACACACTCACGCACACACACACACTCACGCACGCACGCACTCTCACGCACACACACTCACGCACGCACACACACGCACACTCACGCACGCACACACTCACGCACGCACTCTCACGCACACACACTCACGCACACACACGCACACTCACGCACGCATACTCACACACGCACACACTCTCACGCACACACACTCACACTCACTCATGCACGCACGCTCACGCACGCACATACTCACGCACGCACTCTCACGCACGCACACACACTCACGCACGCACGCACGCACACACACTCACGCACGCACACACACTCACGCACGCACACACACACTCACGCACGCACACACACTCACGCACGCACACACACTCACGCACGCACACACACTCACGCACGCACACACACTCACGCACGCACACACACTCACGCACGCACTCTCACGCACACACACTCACGCACACACACTCCCGCACGCACACACTCACGCACGCACACACACTCACGCACGCACACACACACTCACGCACGCACACACACTCACGCACGCACACACACTCACGCACGCACACACACTCACGCACGCACACACACTCACGCACGCACACACACTCACGCACGCACTCTCACGCACACACACTCACGCACACACACTCCCGCACGCACACACTCACGCACGCACACACACTCACGCACACACACTCACGCACGCACACTCACGCACGCACACTCACGCACGCACACTCACGCACGCACACACACTCACGCACGCACTCTCACGCACACACACTCACGCACGCACACACACTCACGCACGCACTCTCACGCACACACACTCACGCACACACACTCCCGCACGCACACACTCACGCACGCACACACACTCACGCACGCACACTCACGCACGCACACTCACGCACGCACACTCACGCACGCACACTCACGCACGCACACTCACGCACACACACTCACGCACACACACTCACGCACACACACTCACGCACGCACACTCACGCACGCACACTCACGCACGCACACACACTCACGCACACACACTCACGCACGCACTCTCACGCACACTCACGCACGCACACACACTCACGCACGCACTCTCACGCACACACACTCACGCACGCACTCTCACGCACGCACACACACTCACGCACGCACTCTCACGCACGCACACACACTCACACACACACACACACACTCACACACAAGGATGAGCTCAACTCTCTCTCACACACACACACACACACACACACACAGACAGGCACACAAAAGGAGCTCAACTCTCTCTCACACACACACACACTCACACACAAGGATGAGCTCAACTCTCCCTCACACACACACACACACACACAAGGTTCATAAATGCTTCTCATGTCTGGAAAGATGTGTGACGCGTGTTGCTTTTTCAAATGCACATTATAAGCGACTCAAACTCAGAGCTTCCAGAAGAGCCACGGTTACAGAGCCGATCATCACAGAGCCGATCATCACAGAGCCGATCATCACTGACACGCTGCGCAGAACTAATAATCACAGCCTTTGCCATTTCATAATCGCGATAAGGCAACTCGCTTTAAGTGTGATTACATGTATACTGTGATTAATGAAAACGCCGTCCCCAAACGTACCTCTCCGTTGGCGAAGCAGTACAGCACTGCCACCAGCAGCCCCTGGTGGAGAACAAAGCTCACGGTTAGAGTCTCGCCGAGTCGGGAGGGAGAAACGAGGAGTTCGCTCACCTGGAGCCTCCTCACCTGGAACGAGCTCAGCGTCAGGTGCACGAAGTTTCGAGCGTATCGGTTGCTGCCTTCCACCGATTCGTCGATGATGATGGTGAAGACGATCTCGTGGATCCCGAGCAGAGGAATCAACACGAGCGTTGCTCTGGCTAAACTGCGCAAACCGTGTGAAATGTGTCAGTTTTTAATATGGATGCACGATATGAACAGTTTTGCTGATACTGATAACCGATCATTCGTTATATCTGAAAGCCGATAACCGATCATTCGTTATATCTGAAAGCCGATAACCGATAATTTGTTATATCTGAAAGCCGATAACCGATAATTCTTTATATCTGAAAGCCGATAACCGATAATTCTTTATATCTGAAAGCCGATAACCGATAATTCGTTATATCTGAAAGCCGATAACCGATAATTCTTTATATCTGAAAGCCGATAACCGATAATTCTTTATATCTTGAAAGCCGATAACCGATAATTTGTTATATCTGAAAGCCGATAACCGATAATTCTTTATATCTGAAAGCCGATAACCGATAATTCGTTATATCTGAAAGCCGATAACCAATAATTCGTTATATCTGAAAGCCGATAACCGATAATTCTTTATATCTGAAAGCCAATTTTTGAGATTCTGATTACAAAAACGAAAGTCTCATAATGTCCAAATCACACAATTATAATAATATTCTCATTATAATGTTATAAAACCGATATGACAGACTTGCGCTGCGCCATATTTTCCTTTTTTGAAGTGATTCAATCATATTTTAAGCAATTCAAAAGCATAATGTTGAACAGTGCGCATCTGAAGAGTCTCAGATGAAGGAATAATACATTATTTATCGGCTTAATATATCAGACTATTTTTCTTATAAAAAATGGGCGGATAATGATAACATTAAAGGTGCAGTGTGTGATTTTCGGCGGCATCTAGTGGTGAGATTTGCGAATTGCAAACAGAAAGCCACTTACGGCCTATCCCTCCCTTTATCTAACTCGATGAGAAGCTACGGTGGCCGACGTAACCAGCACATTTCTCCTCACATAGCAAACTCTGTAGCGCTGTGTGTTCGCGGTCGGCTACGGTAGAAACATGACGTCACATGTCGACCTTCATTTAAGGGGGTGTCTGCGCTTATGTAGATATAAATGACTCATTCTAAGGTAATAAAAACATAACGGTTCATTAAGTAAGGTCTTTATACACCACTGAAAACATAGTTATGGATCTTATATTGCATTTCTGTCAATATATCCTCAGACATATTACACATTGCACCTTTAAATGATCATATATCGGCTGATACCGATATGGTGGCCGATATATCGCGCATCACTAGTTTTGACACACACGGCACTGACCTGTAGCGATAATCCGTGAACTTCACCTGGTCGGCCTTCAACTTGGACAGCAGAAGTCTGATGATTTTGAGGAAAATGCAAAAAATGACCTGAAAGACAAGCAAGTGCGGGATTATTCCCACGCGTTTTACTAAATGAGACATAAATAAAGTGTCAAAGAAGTTCAACATGATTATATCAGCGTTTGCCTTTAGCATGATTAGTTAGTTAGTTAGTTAAAAGTTTATTTCGGTCAACTTCAAAAGAAAAACAAAAAAAGAAAGAAAAACAATTTACAAGCAAACATAAAAACAAAATTTAAATTACAATGAAAACAATATTTAAAAGAAAAAATGTTTGATCGACCGAAAAGGTGTCGGCTGAAGCTTATGCTTATTGCGCCGAACCTTTTTACATATAATTTATTTAGCACACAACACATCCCAAAATCATCTTGCGTTCAATGACTAAAGAAAAAGAAGCTAAATTCATTCTGCTTTGTATAATGTAATTTTTTTTTTTAATATAATTTCTTAAAACTACTAATGGATTTACATGTTTTTAGTTCATCATCGAGACTATTCCACAGTTTAACCCTTGAACAGACAGACTCTGTTTGACATTGCTTCTGATTGGTTTCCTGAACATAAGTGTTCCTCTGAGATCATAAGTAGATTTCATCTGCAACAGGTTCTGGACACAGTCTGGAAATGTATTATTTTAAACATTATTTTGGCGAATTCCACTAAGTCATTAAATTTTAATAGGTTGGAATTCATAACTAACTTGTTTGTTGGCTGATAATAATCTGTTTTATTTATAATTCGTATTGCACGTTTTTGCAGAATAACAATTGGTTTTATTATTGTTTTGTATGTATTTCCCCAGATATCTACGCAATAAGTCATGTATGGCACTATTAGAGACTGGTACAGTATGTTTAGGGCCTTTGAATCAAGAAAGTGTTTTGTTTTAGACAGAATAGCCAGAGTTTTAGACATGTTTGACTTTATATATGTTATGTGGGATTTCCAACTGATCTTGTGGTCAATGATGACGCCTACAAATTTCATTTCATTTACCCTTTCTAGCTCAAACTTATCAATTCTAATCTGGACGTTTGTATTTATTTGTTTATTACTAAATAAAATAAATGTAGTTTTATTTATATTTAATGACAGTTTATTAACATCAAACTGTGTCCAGAAGCTGTCCCAAAGTTTGATTGGAACAAAATAAAGTTGTATCATCTGCAAATAAAACACAATTTAATTGGGTAGACACGTTACAAATGTCCTTGATATATAGTAAAAATAGCTTTGGACTGATCTCAAGGACTGAGAGTTAATGAGGTTCTGCTTCGATTACACCGATGCACATGTTCACAGTGTTCGCTCTGAAAGTAAAGGCCAGAAGTTAAACTCAGTCTGACTGTGACGTCGTGTTTCCCGGCTCGTGACCAGCGTGAGTGAGATCTGAGTCCCCGTGACAGAAGAGCAGATGTAAGCCAACCACAGGCGGCACTAAACAGTTGCATGATGGGAAACGAGACATTCCTAATGAAACCCATCATACTCACGATCACTGAGAGTGTTATCGGGCCTCTGATTATCCACCAGATCCAGCGGATATTATTCAACCAACAGCTTTAGAAAAAACACATGCAATGCATTATATTATGCATATATAGCCTTATAACCATTAATAGGCAATTTCATACACAACGTCATTAAAAGTGCTTTACATAGAAGGAATTAAAATAATCAAAAGAAATAGAAATATAAACTATATTAAAACAGTTTATAATTATAATATATATGCATAATAATGTAAGGCAACACTTTGTTAACATGCATTAGTTTGATAACATGAACTGTTTTTTAAAGCATTTATTATTCTTTGATAATGTTAGTAAAAATATAGTTGTTCAATGTTCATGTTAGCTCACAGTGTATTAACTAATGCTAACAAATACTATTAGTCTAGTTGATTTTAACATTTCCTAATACCATAATTAACATGAAGCAATGTTAACTAATTCAACTTTTTATTTGAATTGTGGTGAAGACATTTAAAGTCATTATATAATAATATGAGCCCTTATGTTTAGCTTAATATACACACTGTAAAATAAGACATTTTCAGGTTGCAAATGAACATATTGGGGTAAAATGCAGTCTTTTATCAAATACATTAATTTCACAGTTTAAAACGGCATATTTTGTAATTATTTGTGAAATGTAGCAATTTCTGCTTCAAAGTAAATCTTACACAGTTTTTTCTTTCAGTGTATCATGTTTTAATTCTACTAAATATTACCTTCTGTATTCATTTCTTATTCTCTGTATTACGTGCAAAGCTTTCTTTTAAAGTGGCAAGTATGACGTACCTTTTATTTTCATACAAAGTTTTGGTTACGGTCCAGGGAATCACGAACAATAATGGAGTTCCTGAGAAAATAAGTGAATAAAGTCATGGTAACACTTTACTTAAAGCCGTTGTGTATGATGCATTATAAAAGTATTTCTCATTATGCCTTGTAATGCACATATTTTAGAGCATTTTAACTTTGTCTACAATTATTTATGAAAAGATATGCATTACAACTTAACATTATGAATAGCTTTATAATGCATCGTACATAAGTGCTTCAAGTAAAGTCATTTTTACATGTGTAAGTAGACATAGAGAGGGACAGTGGAGTCGCACCCCATCCGATGATCATGTACTTCTTCAGGAGTCTCTTGCGGGTCAGCACCGCGGTGAACAGGAGCGTGTGCAGGAATATCGCCTCCACTAGAAGCCAGAAGTAATTACATCCCACAAAATATTCCAGCGACACCTTCGAGGCCTTGCAGAGGAAAGAAATCTGGAGGGTTGACATTTATATTACTGCATCTTTGCTGCATCTACACAATACAATACAGAATAGCATACAGTAAAAATGCTGTTCTTACTGAGTATTTGTTCTTGTTTCCAGTCCAAATATCAAAAAATATCTTAAATCAAGATGCGTTTACTAGATGAGTAAAATGACATAAGATATTAAATCCTGTTTTCGGGGGAATTAATCAAAATTAAGTGAGTTGATGCTTAAAAAAGCAAAATGATCTGTTGATGGGGTCAGAAAAATAATCTTAATTCAAACAGAAACAAGATTATTATTATTTTGACCCCATTGGCAGATCATTTTGCTTGTTTATCCCCTTATCAAGCGCCCCCTTTTTTTTTAATAGGCATGAAAATGCACATTTCGAACTTAAATGGTTGTAATTCAAGAATGCTTTGGAATATAGATGTAATATTGGTCTTATTTTAAAGAAGACACTTGGCAGATTTATGTAGAAGTAAAATAAATTAAGAAAGTTAAACAGAAAAAAAGTTATAGAAGTTTGAGTTTATGAAAATGTACAATGTTAAAAATGTAATTATTAATATTTTATATAAAATATATTTTTTCAAAACTTGGTGGACTCTAAAACTGCAAAAAAATCAAAGCCAAAAATCTGAACAAGTTGTGTTTCAAATTTTAGGTTGATATCTCAGAAAATAAGCGTTCAGTGAGACTTAGTTTGGGCGCAGTACCACACTTCTCCACTAGTGGACATCACTGCCCATATAAGGGCGCCTCCATCTCCATATGTGGTTTGAGTCTGAACTATTATTTTTACAATTTTCATACAATTTATGAAGTAGACATCCTATTCAGAAGTAGTGTTGGAAGTTTGGCAGATTTTGAAATGAATTCAACCTCTAAGAAACACAAAAGATCACGTATGTGCATTATATCTCGCTGACACATCACTAATGCTGAATCTATTATTGTTTTCTTTATATTTAAAACATTTTCAGAGCTTTTTTTCTAAAAGAATTGAATGGATGCGATCTTTTGAACTCTTGGAAACAAACTGAGGTTTCTACCATTCTTTCATGATTTTTCATGTTCATCACTATTTCAAAATAAAGGTCTGAACACGCCTCAGGAGTATGAACATATTCTTGCTGCAAATTGATAAATTACGGCTCCTCTAATGTATTTAAAAAATCAGTCACCAAATATGTAAACTAGAGATTGTACGCTTTCAAATGATATATAGTTTGTCAAGATTGGTTTAGGTTTAGTATAGGATATTACTGTTTTAAATATGTAATGGCCGTGGGCCCGCCGGCGCCAATATAAAGGCTTTAAGCAAAAACTCACTTAATTTTTATTTATTTCCCCAGAAAACAAGACTTAATATCTTATGTAATTTTACCACTTTAGTAAATGCATCTTGATTTAAGAAATGTTAGATATTTGGACTGTAAACGAGACACACACACTGAGTGAGTAAAGCAGTGCAGAAGACATGATCCACAGAAGTGAAGACGAACACAAGTGAAGGCTTCTGTACCGCAGATTTGGTGTAGCCGTTCCATCCCAGCTCGTCCCGTGGCAGGTTGGTGTACGTGACCTGTAATATCACCTCTTTGGTAATTACCGCTGTCGCTCGAAATATGAACGATACAAAGAGATTCATGTGGATGTAGTTCCTCGTACAGTGAAGCTTCCTGAAAACAACAGGTAAAAATACTTTATTGCTTGGTGAGGGACAAATACAATTAGTATCAGATATCTGGAGCCAGCGCCGGACACATGACCGGACAGGACAGAAATCTATCAAGTTGATCAATGAAAACAAAGCTTGGAAACGCATTCATAAAGATAAATCTAATCATGCGAGCACACGACAGAACATTGGATAAATGTAAACAGGGAACAAACATCAGAGAATGCCTGTATTCCCAACTAGACAACGGTTTGTCATCATTTGCATGACCATGAAAGCATATTTTACCCGTGAGATTGTGGTTAACGTGTTATTAGACGGAAACAAGTTTGCAAACTATCTTAAAGTGCCCATATTATGCTTTTTTTAGTGTATATGTGTAATAAAGCGGTTTGTGAATGTTAAAAGCAATGCAATGTTTCAAAATCAAAGATCTGATAAATGGAGTTTGTGTCTCCTGAAAGAAAGAAGTGATTCTGAACTGAAACGAGTCGTCAGTAATTCAGTCTCACCTAGCTTTGTTACAAATTAGCATAATGCCCGTCTCTGGTCTTGATTGGCTGAGCAGCGTCTCTTAGCCCCGCCCTCAAACACTGTAGTGTATCTGAGACTGGAAGAGTTTGGTTCGTGTTGTTCATGTGGAGAAGACGCTGTTCTCTGAGATCGAGACGGTAAAACTCACGCCATCTTTACTGTTCGTATCACTGTGATCAAGAGCTGAGATTCAGATATGATAATGAGCGTTTAGTTTCTGACCAATCAGAGCAGAGCAGCTCTCAGAGAGGCGGGGTTTACAGGACTGAATTGGTTTCTGACCAATCACAGCAGAGCAGCTCTCAGAGAGGCGGGGTTTAGAGAGACTGAATTGGTTTCTGACCAATCACAGCAGAGCAGCTCTCAGAGAGGCGGGGTTTAGAGAGACTATTTTGCTTTCTGACCAATCACAGCAGAGCAGCTCTCAGAGAGGCGGGGTTTAGAGAGACTGAATTGGTTTCTGACCAATCACAGCAGAGCAGCTCTCATAGAGGCGGGGTTTAGAGAGACTGAATTGGTTTCTGACCAATCACAGAAGATCAGCTCTCAGAGAGGCGGGGTTTAGAGAGACTGAATTGGTTTCTGACCAATCACAGCAGAGCAGCTCTCAGAGAGGCGGGGTTTACAGAGACTGAATTGGTTTCTGACCAATCACAGCAGAGCAGCTCTCAGAGAGGCGGGGTTTACAGAGACTGAATTGGTTTCTGACCAATCAGAGCAGCTCTCAGAGAGGCGGAGCTTAGAGAGACTGAATTGCTTTATGACCAATCACAGCAGAGCAGCTCTCAGAGAGGCGGAGCTTAGAGAGACTGAATTGCTTTCTGACCAATCACAGCAGAGCAGCTCTCAGAGAGGCGGGGTTTAGAGAGACTGAATCTTCGATGGAAGCGTTTCAGACACTGAGAGAAAAGAGCTGACGCTGCAGTGGAGATTATGAGGAAATCAGTGTTTTTGAGCTTGAATGCATGTGGACCTGTTAGAGGAGACTCTAAAACAGCATTAGGAACATTACAAATAGCATCAGAGGGGCACTTTAAAGTTACATTCTCACTATATGAAACAAAAAGGGAACCTGCAGAACCTCACTCACCTCAGAAGACTCATGATCAGAACAGCCAAGCAGAGAGAAGAGAAAGACAGCGAGTATCCTACAATGGACAAGACTCTCAGCACAGACTGCCGAAACACCTCTTCTTCCTGTGTGTGCAGGATTAGGAAAATTAGGCCATGATGGAGACCATACTTTAATGTATGGCAGCAATATTCACCTCAGACTTGAAAAAATATTGGTTTTCACACTCGGACTGATTCCTCCAGACGCTGCTGGAGTTCTCCTCGGTTTTCCAGGCGCCGTCGACCGTGCATTCCTTATACACACTTCCAGCCGCACCTGCAAACGCCCGCCATACATTTATTACGTTTTTAGTGTTTTTTAATTAGAAAATTATTCATACACTACCGTCAGAATTGTGGAATAATTTGTTAATGTTTTTGAAAGAAGGCTCTTCTGCTCAACAAGGCTGCATTTAATTGTTAAAAAATATATTAAAAACAGTGAAATTTTATTATTTTTAAATGGCTGTTTTCTGTGATTATATACAATTTCTTTCAAAAACATAAAAAACTTACTTATTCCAATATTTTGACCAACAGTATATTTGTTTTGCTGTATATATATATATATATATATAGGGGCTGTGCAACAATTAATCACATACAGAATAAAAGTTTGTGTTTACATAATACATGTGTGTGTACTGTGTATAATTATTTGGTATATATAAATACACACAGATGCATATATATATATATATATATATATATATATTTATATAGAATTTATATAAATATTGTATGTATATAAGTAACACATTTTTCTTAAATATGAACACACTCTAAAAAAAATTTGCTTTAACTGAAAAAATCAAGTCACCTCGAAAAGTCTGAGTTCCTTGTAATTAAAAATTTGAGTTAATACAATGAAGAAGAATGGTTTAATAAACAGAAACTCAAAATAGTGTTATATTCACACATTAGTTATCGAAGTTAATTTGAGAAAAGATAAAAAGTTGTGATAATAAATCATGAAAATATTTTTTTACAGTGTGTGTGTGTGTGTGTGTGTTATTTTGGATGAGATTAATCTTTGCAAAAAAAAAAAAAAAAAAAAAAAAAAATATATATATATATAAAATGTTATTATTAAATAACATTAGGCTGTGAAATTATTTAACCCTTTAACTTTTTTAATGTACAGTAACTGAAAAAAGAGTAAAGTAAGAATAAACCAGGAGACCTTCTGTGATCCACGGTAAATAAGGAGGACAGGGAACGGACACGATCCCGGGAGATGAATGTGGCCAACAGGCAAACACGTCAAATGTTCCATTGCAGAAAATTCCTATGGAGAGATGTACGTACAATGACTTCCATCGCAAACATATATTACAATAAGACATGTCTTTCCAGCGGCGTCACTCACCAGTTCCAGTCGGCAAAGTGGCTTTCAGGAATCGTGTGCAGTTCTCCTGATATTCTCCACGCTTGTAGATCAGATCATCCAACATGGAGCCCATGACCTTCACAGGACAGGATAAATCATGAGTTTGCTCGCTGTTAATGTGTGGATTGAGTGTGTGTTCCTGCCATAATGAGCTGACGGCACACATTCAAACACAAGATGGCAGTATTCATTATAAACGCTCTCCAGGAAAGGGTTAATGTTGCTCTAACTGTACTAGGCTTCTTTCTAGTCAGCAACATTACGTCTTAGAAAGAGTTTTTATCAGGACACAATTAATGTTTCCAAAGAGCGGAGTGAGGCCGTGACTGGAGGTGATATTAAACATCTTCAATGAACAGATCAATATTTACATTCTTCCCAGTGTACAGTGCCAACTCCTGAGTATCAGTTTAGAGTGAGAAACGTGTTCAGAAACTGTGTTTAATACACATGATGTTTCTCTACTCGTGTTTAAGTGCAACTTACATATCGGACTAGAAGCAATAAAACACAGCAAGTGATTTTACTATATTAACTTATATTGTAGATTCATGCTATAATATTCATTTCTATGTTGGGTAAAGTGGCAGTATTGCAATCTGTAAATACACTACACTAGATTATCACTGAACTATTGAGTCAACTTCAGACTATAAGTAATTTTGCAGCTCGAGTTGTAGTGGATTATCTTCTTAAATACAGTTTATTTGGACATCTTACTGACTAACTTTGCAACTACATGTCAGTTTATTCTACACACGCGAACCTAACCCAACATTCTGTTCATTTTATAGTTAGTTGACATTGCAAAGTAACTTACAGTCAGTAGAATATCTAAAGTAGAGCGTTGAAATAAAGAGTAACCCAGTATTATATCATATATTATATTATTAAAATATATCTGTGGCCCTGGATCACAAACCCAGTCTGGAGCCGCACGGGTATATCTGTGGCAATAGCAACTATACACTGTATGAGTCAAAATTATGATTTTTAATTCATGCCAAAAATCATGAGGATATTAAGATCATGTTCATGAAGATATTTAGTAAATGTCCTACCGTAAATATATAAAACATGTATTTTTGTGAGTGAGTGCAGCACAATCGTGAACATAAATGCACAACTTTAAAGGAGATTTTCTCAATATTTACATTTTTTTGCTCCTCAGATTCCAGATTTTCAATAGTTGTGTCTCGACCAAATATTGTCCTATCCTAACAAACCACACATCAGTGGAGAGATTATTTATTCAGCTTTCAGATGATATATACATCTCAATATGAAAAAATGACTGGTTTTGTGGTCCAGGGTCACATATATGAACACCAACACCAATTATTTTTTATTTTTTTCAAATCAACATTTGACTTCTGGGTTATAATATGATGTGCGATGCTCTCTGAACTGATTCTGCATAGTCTGATATTCAACATTTACTCAGAACTTTCACCTCGATGTTAAAAAGTCCTGTAAATATCATGAGCAGACGGGCAGAGTTATGATTGTAATTCCTCTCACAGAACTGGACAGCGATATGATGACATGTGACACAGTTGTGAAAGTTTCTAACATGCACATTTCAATCAGTGTTTGCTAAACGTCTTTGAAATAAAAGCTCACTTTTACCAACAGCACTCTATTCAACTCGACAATTCACACAGATTAGAGATCGGTCGCACGTTTCAAAACTCATTGGTAGCAGATAAACGTGTAAAGAGTGATATGTGATTCTTTCCGAGAGTTAGTGGAGATCTGTCCAGCGTTCACTCTTTATCTGACCATCGCTTCTACACAAATCAAACTCTGCATATTTCACTGCGATGTTGCCGACTTCGTAATCTCGAGAGATTCCTGTGTGTCTGGTAAACTCTCAGAGTATGTGGGATTATATACGAGGAGTTAAACAACAACATGTGTCTGATATCTGTTAGTCATACACACACTTTACAATAAGCTCTTCAGTTACCGCATGAACTGATATTAACAATGAGCAATGCATTTGTTAATTCATCTTTGACAATGTTAGTTAATAAAAACAACTATTCATGTTAAAATGAACATTAACTACAATTATAGAGTCACGGAATTCTTCTTTTTTTATTATTATTAACATATAATTTTATTGGTCTGGCTTATTTTTAATGAAGTTCTACTTTTTATGAACTACTATTGTAATATAGGCTCTACTATTATATATAATATTACTAATGTGTGTATTATGTGATCTTCAAGTTACTTTTTACCAGTTAAAAAGTAAATTTTTACTAGAAAAAAACATTTTTACTAGACATTATTGCAACATTATAACATGCTGAATTAAACGTTTCATTTATATTCAACATGTATAAATATGAAAACAGAAATATAGTACTTTATAGTAAAATGTACCACAATGTAAAGTTTTTCCTATAAAAAAATTACTAATACCATTATTTTATCTATTAAATACTTTTATTTCATCGACTTCAAGCTACTTTTTTAAGCATCTAACTACTACACTGAAATAAATCTGGTGTATAATCAACTTTCACTCAGAAATCGCTGGTAAATTTCACAAATAATTACACAGAAATAATGACATATTACATTAGAAAACACTTTACAGTAAGGTTCATTAGTTAACATGAACTAATAATGAACAATTCTTCTACAGCATTTATTAATCTTAGTTCATATTAATTTCAACATTTACTAATACGTTATTAAAATCAAAGGTTGTATTAGTGAACATTAGTTACTGCACTGTGAACTAACATGAACACACAATGAACAGCTGGATTATTATTAACTAACATTAACAAATATTAATAAATACTGTAACATGTATTGTTAGTTCATGTTAGTTAATACATGAACTAATGAACCTTATTGTAAAGTGTTACAGAAATTACATATAACACATTGTTTGAAAAAAACCCAGGTTGCAAATTCAGTCTAAATGAAATGATACATTTCCCATAAATTGAAGAAAGATTCTTGCAATAAGTTAATAATGAAGCCGTCATCTGTTTCATGCACAGCTTGTCACCGGTGTGTTTGTGAAGCTGTAGTTCAGAGACTCGGAGAAGTGTGTGTTCGTGTGTCTCCAGAGCTCACCTGAGTCGTGTAGAGAAGCGCCGTGAGAGAAGAGCGCAGCACAAACTCCATCAGCTCGGCTCAACCTTCACATGTCCACCGCCCAGCCTTCACGACACTCATAGTCCTGGCCGTCCCGTGTGGAAGCGATCGAGACACAGTCTGAGAGTCTGAGAGTCTTCTGCTCTTCAGCCAATCACATCGGCTCCTGTGAGGAGAACAGACAGAGACAGTTTCCCAAACGCAGATCGGAGAACTGGGATCCGGATACACTGAGCGAGTCTGCTCATCAGCCAATCACATCGGCTCCTGTGAGGAGAACGGTTTCCCAAACGCTGATCGGAGAACACCCTCCTCCTATGATCCACTTATGCTCACAGAACCCTAACTAGATAAAACCGCAAGCTTCCTTATAGAACTTCTCGACTCGATGTAAAGAACGCTTCATGACAAAATGATCTATATGAGGAGAAATGTCTTAATTATTTAATCATTCTTTCATATTTATTTGATTAGTTAACTTATATATCATATTTAGTTATTTCAAGTATTTTCTACTGAGAACGCATATTTAAGTGCTGTTCAATTCATACAACTATTTAAAAGATCCATAAAGTGATGGAACCCCTAAATTTTCTTTATGGATTTTTTTTTAATCTATGAGTTCAGAGTCAAATTCAAAATATAAAATACCAGAACCAAAAAATATATATTTCACAAGGATTTATAACAACAATAATACAAATAAATATATAAAAGCTAACAGGGCAATAGGGTAATTTACTCATTTAACAGATTATTATTTATTATATTGTGTATTTATTATTTATTCTGAAATCTGAAAAAAAGGTGCTTAATCTTCAGAAAATATTCAAGGGATGACACTATATTATATAAGCTGGTTTGTTTCTTATTCTTTTTTTTTTTTAATGATATTTGAACTTTAACCTGATACTAAAATATGGGAGTTCCCTTTCGAGAGTACTCTGGTGTTGCGTTAGCCTTAGCTTACGCTACGGGAAAACCCCTTTTCTCGAGAAGATTGAAGCGAAACTTATCCTTTAATTTTCTTTAATTTAAAACGCACTTGCTGTAGTCAGCAGACCTAAGCGAGACAGGCTGCGCGCTTATTGGCTGCTCTGCGGCAACGGCTGCAACCTATGGAGCGGCAGCTGTGACATACGAACCAATGAGGACGCAAATAAGTCACGCCCACAGGCCGCCAAAATGGGCGTGGCTTATGTCTATAAAACCACACGAATGATGCTCTTTGCTGACTCTGGAAGAAGCCTCGCGCCGTCGCACAGCACTTCAGCGGGACGAGCTACTGCACTGCAGGACTGAGGAAGCCGGCTTCGGACACTCTCCCTTCGCCGCCTTCAGCCGCCGTCTCCCGCTGCGCCATCCGGCCCGCATATATCCTTTAAAAGCTTCCAATTTCCAATTTGGAACAACGCCCGCTAATTTGCTCTTTTAGAAACGTGTGTGAACGGAACGGCGACACACACGTTTCTAAAAGAGCAAATTAGCGGGCGTTGTTCCGAATGCCACGCCACACCTGCGGCTCGCGCTCACGGCTGGAGAACGCCACATTCTCTGTGTTTCCTGCCTGGGAACGGACCTCGGCACTCTCTAAAGGCGGCTGCCCGGAGTGCGATGAGATGGCTTTATCGACCCCGCGGGCTCGATTAGCTGTTTTCGGCGAGTACACACCACTTCCGCCTCTCTCTCATGGGCCGCACCGTAAAAAGTGCCTCTCTCAGAGAGCACCGGAGGCTACAGCACCGTTCGGTGGACCGGACGGTGACGACGCTAACGAGGACAGCTGTTCTCTCGCCGCCTCGGGAAGCGAGGAATGGTCGGGCTCCATTCCGGACCCCTTCCCCTCAACCCAGGCGAGTACCAGCGGGGTGAGAGCCAGTGTGGACGCGGAGCTCATCCGCCTGCTGAAGAAGGCCCTGGAAGACCTCGGCCTCCAGTGGTCTCCACCCGACGAACCAGCACGCAACAGGCTCGACGAGTGGTTTCTGCAGGGGCGCCGCCAGGCCCCTCAGCAAAGGCCCGTCCCGTTTGTTCTGGAACTCCATGACGAGCTAACTAAATCATGGAAGGCGCCGTTTTCCACCAGGCTGAATATCTCAGTTTCCTCGCTAAGGCTACCAGGATCTTCTCCCTATCGAAGAGGCTGTGTCCACGCACCTTTGTCCGCCCTCCACTGGATGGCAGTCTAAGGCCGCTCACCCCTCAAAAGCCTGTCGGATAGCTCTCACTGGTCGCGCCTACGCCGCCGCCGGTCAAGCTGTATCAGCACTCCACACGATGGCGGTGCTTCAAGTGTTTCAGACCAACCTTCTCCGTACTATACACGAGGTTGGTCCGGACCCAGAGGCTCTCAGAGATCTGCGCAGCGCAACTGATTTAGCCCTGCGAGCGACGAAATCCACCGCTCAGGCTATCAACAGAAACATGGCGGTCCTGACCGTCGTGGACTTTCCGATCTCGCCATCCGGTCTGTTCGGCCCGTCTGTCAAGGGTTTCGCGGAGCGCTTCACCGAAGCTCAGAAGACGTCACAGGCCTTGCGTCACTTTCTGCCCAGGCGCTCGAGTTCTGCGTCAGGCCGCTCTAAGAAGCAGCCGCCAGCCCAGACTTCAAAACCGCCGCCGCCTCTGCCGCCAGCTTTCCAGCGCCGTCCGCCTGCTAAAGCGAGCCGCCGCAGGCCGCCTCCCCCACGGGGACCAAGGCCCAGGATTGTGCTAAACCCTGAGCTTCCGAAACCCTCCTGACCACAAGGGGGAAACGACGACGGTTAAGTCTCGTTTCGGCCAGACCACCGTCGAAGAGCTCGCGCACACTTCTCACAGTTCCCGCTTCAGAGGCGACTGGAGATGTTTATATTGCAGTACACAAGCCTGTTACACAACACACACGCCTGCACACAAACGCCGTTTTCACGGCGACACAAATAAATCTCAAAAAGAGCAAAATGTCGTTTATCCGAACATGTTTTAAATGTAGGAACTGTGCCCACTATTCAGTGCTCACCCCTACTCATAAACACTGCCCATTCAGTGTCACACACACACTTAGGGCTCCCATTAATAAAACACTTCCCCGCTCTCGCGGCGAGTGTATCATCTGTAAACCAGGCGCCCGTAACTCATATATTGAGTTATATGAGTTACGCCCGCTTCCACATATAAGTGCTCTAGGTACAGTATCACAAGCACAAGTCAATCAGGTCACGGGATCCCTATACACAGCGATCCGAGCCTAGACACCATTCTACCCCTAGCCATACGTGCAAAAGCATGGAAAGCACCCGGGTGTGTCAGAATGGGTGATAAACATAATAAAGCGAGGCTGCTCACTGCAGTTCGCTCGCAGACCCCCGCGCTTTCAAGCCATGGTCGAAACTACGGTGAAAAGCGAAGTAGCAACTACCACTCGTGCCGAGATAGCGAAGCTGCTGAGAAAAGAGGCTATAGAAACCGTTCCTCTAACACAGAGCGAGTCGGGTTTTTACAGTCTTTATTTTCTCGTTCCAAAGAAGGACGGTGGTCTCCGACCCATCCTAGACCTCAGACATTTGAACAAAGCGCTTATGAGGCGATCGTTCAAAATGCTGATGACCAAACAAATGTGCTAAGCATTCATTCATTATATGAGGTACAATAAGGGTTCGACTCCGTTCCCCCCTTACATGCTTCCATGAGGCCCACCGTTACGCCCGGGGCACTTGCCGTGAGAGTTGTGAGCATGCACGGCGTTTTACACGGGGTTCCCGTAGCGTAAGCTAAGGCTTACACAGCACGAGAGTACTCTCGAAAGGGAACGTCTTGGTTACAAACGTAACCTCGGTTCCCTGAGATGAGGGAACGAGTGTTGCGTAACCTTGCCGTGCTTATGCACTGGTCTGGTATCGCTTTAGTCAATGAAACCAAGGCATCTATGGGCGGTTTTTGCAATAACTTAATAATAATAATAATAAACTTTATTTTATTTAGTGCCTTCAAAGCAGCTTCTCAAGGCAAAAATACAAAGAAAATAAAAAATACACAGATATAACTTGTGAATTGTTGAGCTTGTTGACTGAAGTCGACACTAAAGTTGTCTAAAAAACAAACAAGAAAATGTAAAATACAGCAGGCCTAAGCTCCTGTCATCTAATGAAAGTCTCACATTTATTAGTGTCATTAAAACAGTAATAGCAGCCGAACCACATTTTTTTATGGAAGTGTCAATCACAAAAGGCTAATTTGCTTCTATCACAATAAATCAATATTATGAGGCACTAATCATGTAAAACCCCGTGGGCTCGTCTTCTAGCTTTATGTGCCAGACATTTGTCAAATAAAACTAATAAATAACAGCAGACAGTCGTAACAGAGCGAGGAGCGTCAGCATTCACTCGCTGAGATAATCACTCATTAGACCTTTTACTAATCACTCAGACCCGCCATCATGTGTAATTACCAGCTTTTAACACGGCGCACTAACAAGAAGAGGACTCTAATGTTCTTCATTCAGGAAGCCAATTATGATGCATTAACAAAATGGAAAGTAATTGGCTGGCATGAAAAAGCAACATTCACATCTTCCACTCGAGCATTTAGTTGTTTTTAAGGGAGATCACACTTTACATGCACACAGATAATAAAATACCAGCATCTTCTACTCAAATCTCTTTAGAAGAGAAATAAAGAATGCATTTCTTAATCACTTTTTGCAAAGGAGTTGAATTTACACCAATGGTGAATAAATTACGCATAATTAAAGATGAACTACTTAGTGTGTGTGTGTGTGTGTGTGAAGTTTTAGCTCAAAATACCCCACAGATATTTTTATATATCATGTTAAAGTCACTTTTTGAGGGTGAACAAAAACGCACCGTTCTGTGTCTGTCCCTTTAAATGCAAATGAGCTGCTGCTCCCGGCACAGGGGGCGGAGCTACAAGAGCTTGTGTCCTTTTACCTCACACACACACACGCACTGAACAATTCAAAAACTTTTAGCCTTTTATGTTCAAACCGGAGTCAGAAAGATGGAGAGACTCGAGAAGAAGAACAACATGTTCTAACTAAAAAAAAAAGTTAGAAAAGTAAAATCATACTCAACCACCCCTTTAAATGATGATCTCTCTGAATTTGGCATCTGGAAACGTAACGATCAGTTTAATGAGAAACTCGTGCAGTGAAGAGCCTGTATGAAAGTGCTGAGAGTTTGATTCTGAGCCGTAATCATGAAACTCGTGCAGTCCGACAGTCTGTTCTCACGATCTCTCTCGGGGTCAAGAGGAGACACACATATACAACAGACAACACACTATAAACACACAGAGCTGACCCTTACATCACTGCAATACCAGACCCGACCAATGATGACACACACACGCACGCACACACACACACACACACACACGCACACACACACACACACGCACGCACGCACACACACACACACACACACACACATATACAACAGACAACACACTATAAACACACAGAGCTGACCCTTACATCACTGCAATACCAGACCTGACCAATGATGACACACACAAACGCACGCACACACACACACACACGCACGCACGCACGCACACACACACACACACACACACTCATATGAGGTGTGATTTGTGCACTTTTTAGCGATCGCTAAGCAAACTGAGAGGTGAACAAACGTGTATACGCTCGCCAGCCGTCTGGCCAAAATCCCATAGTAACCAGGCGTCAGACGTAAGATTTGAGACGTTAGACGTCACGTTCACGTGTTGGAGCTGCGCTCAAAGTGCGCGGCGACGTGGCGGCGACGTAGCTGAAAAAGCATTTTTTTTACTTTGCATCTGAATAACGTACGTGTGGATAAACGTGTGGATTAACGTGTGGATAACGTACGTGTGGATAAACGTGTGGATAAACGTCTGCTTAGCCTAATACTTATAATAATATAGCTAATACTCATGTTTTTGTGGGTTGTACACAGTGAGTGTAGACATTATTAGTAATATATATATATATATATATATATATATATATATATATATATATATATATATATATATATATATATATATATAATTTATATAGGCCTATGTTTATATATTTTTTCGTTTATTTATTTATTTATGTGTGTGTTTAAATGTATATATTGCTGCCTAGGTAAATCAAAAACAGAAGGTTCAAAAATAAAGGTAGCCTATTCATTTATTTTTTAACTAGTCATTGACTGATTTTAATTTACCCGTTAAATGTAGAGATGGGTTTCTCTGTTCTGTTCTTTATATTCTGCATGTCTCCTCAATCAAAACCATCTTCAGATCAGTTTATTAATTTTTAATTAATTAACTTTAAAAGAGACCAGTAAAATGTGTGGTGAGGGGTCTGGACTCAGGGTTGGGTATGTGTGTCCCATGAACAAAACTTTGCATTTCAGGGCTTGACATTTAGCCTACGCTTGTTTGCTTCTAAGTGAAAGTGTTCTTTGTGTGTGTGTGTGTGTGTGTGTGTGTGTGTGTGTGTGTGTGTGTGTGTGTGTGTGTGTGTGTGTGTGTGTGTGTGTGTGTGTTTGAAGGGGCGAGTGAAGGAGGATTTTACTTGCCCAGCCGGACAAGTAGCTTAAAAATAGCTAGGGAAGCATCGAAACGCAATAATTATTCTGATTTTATTCTGCATTCAGTGTAAAGAGCGCGTGATAATGTATTTCTGGTAAGTCGCGCCGCTGTCTCTTTGTGAGAGAGACTTTCTTTCATGGAGAAATCGGAACAAATGAGCGCAACAGCACACACGAATCTCATGTAGTTATTTACCGCAACACGACCAATGGAGCGGATTTTCTGAATATTATCACAAGCCTCTTTAATCATCATAAATGTTTTATTATATAAACAAGTAGCCTATTTAATATTAAGTTACGTACATTTAAGATACATTATTGACGACAATAGTTCCAAAGGAAAACAACAATAAGCGCGGTGTTTTGTTAGTTGAATGATTGCGATTCGGCGTTTTGAACGAATCGTTTGAATGAATGACTCGCTTATTAAGACGGTCACGTGCTGCCACCTATTGGCGGTTTAGTTTCATTGCATTTTTTTCTTGTATATTCAAACATTTATTTAAAACATTAATCTCAT
>JARPMJ010004942.1:0-69067 GCA_033366665.1 Phoxinus dragarum
TTTTAAAAAAAAGTAAATTTTAAAATAACTTTGTTTACAATTTTTTTTTTTTAATTAGGGACATACTAAACAGTTGAGCAGCGTCCTGTTACTTTAATGCGCATAAATGCCACAGTGTGCAATAAAACCCCCACAGTACAACATATCAATCAGGATTGTGATGGTCAAGGGTGGTGTGATATATAGATTGTGATATATGCCAATCTACTCAAAAATTAATGTCTTTCCTGATTGCTATTTGTTTTGCTATTGTCAAGTGTTATCTAAAGCCGGCTGATATTTCTCATTTATCAGCGGCAGCGTTTATGTGGGGAAACAGGTGGTGGGGGAAATAATTAAATCTGAATTACAATGAAATCTTTTCATCAACATTTTTTGTTTAGGCTTCTTGAATGATTGATAATTTCATTATGGAATATTGGTGTTGAAAATTAAATACGTCTTTTATAAACGTTCCTTAGAAAAAACATTACTGGTGTGCATCTTGAGTCAAAACAATGGCGGTGACATATTTTAAGATACGCCAGTGCAAGTTGCTTTCAGTTAAAACAGCTCAAACATGCATTTTAGTCTGGGACTGGGTTAAAGCCTTGTCTCTGAAACCAATGGAATATGTAGTAATCTCAATCTCAGTGTGGTCTGCAGAAATGAATTGAACAGATGGAAACGTTTGATTGGATATTTTTACAATTCTATACCTCAAATCTATTATAGAAATTAAACACACTCAGTATTTCTTAAGTTCTTGTCTCATACCCTTAGTATAAAGTCATGGCTCAAACTACTAACCCTAACCTAACTGACCTGAACTCTTGCTATGGTTATATGCACAAGTTGCTATTTGTTGGGATTGGGAACAGCAAGTCCTTACGTTCTCCATTTGACTCCATGCGAGAGGATGTGTTTACGGTGTCTCCAAAGAGACAGTACCGAGGCATCTTCAGCCCAACTACTCCTGCACAGACAGGGCCTGAAACACACATACACATGGAAATGCTGTTCAAAACTATGCATGCTAATGTAAAAGTTCGAGTTTGAGAAATATGTCTGTAATAGATAGCGATTATATGTTAACAAAACTTATTACAACCAGAAGAATCCCAGTCAGTTTTCAGCTAATTTAAATAGTCCAACAGTATGTTAAAGACTAGTTCAACCTAATTGAGAGTGATGCGTTCATTCTAAAGGCCTTTTTATGCTTCTGCGTCATATCGACGGCGTACCCCCGCAGACCCTTCTGCGTCGACGCGAACCCCTCCGCCGTAGCTCGACGTGCACCTCCAAAAAATTGTAACTACGCGTCGAGGCGACGCAGACCACAAGGGCTGTGATTGGTCACACCCCCACCCCCCTAGCGTTCTGGCGGTGAAATGCACCGCGATGCAACACAACCCGACGCAGAACCATAAAACGGCCACGACGCCGTAGGAGTGACGCCGTGGCTACGGCGTGGAGTTGACGCAGAAGCATAAAAAGGCCTTAAAGGCCTTTTTATGCTTCTGCGTCATATCGACGGCGTACCCCCGCAGACCCTTCTGCGTCGACGCGAACCCCTCCGCCGTAGCTCGACGTGCACCTCCAAAAAATTGTAACTACGCGTCGAGGCGACGCAGACCACAAGGGCTGTGATTGGTCACACCCCCACCCCCCTAGCGTTCTGGCGGTGAAATGCACCGCGATGCAACACAACCCGACGCAGAACCATAAAACGGCCACGACGCCGTAGGAGTGACGCCGTGGCTACGGCGTGGAGTTGACGCAGAAGCATAAAAAGGCCTTAACCACTGTGAAGGCCGATTCGTAGTTTGAGCTGCTCATCAGGTCGGTGGCGAATCTTAAATGTTTTAACAGTCTCCAGCAGAGCAAGCGACATGCGTGCGATCTCATGACCGTGCAGTTTCCCGTTCCGTACTGGCAATCCTGAAACCACCATGTAGGCATCTCCTATTGTCTCCACCTAAGGAAAAATTAGAAACAAAACCACCACAGCAGACTGAGATCCACATCAGCACAAAACACAAGACTAATACACATAGGCCCGGTTTTACAGACAAGGTTTAGATTAAGCCAGGATTAGGCTTTTATAAATGTGCCTTAGAAAAACACATTACTGGTGTGCATCTTGAGACAGAACTATGGCACTGACATATTTTAAGATGCGCCAGTGCAAATTGCTTTCAGTTAAAACATGCATTTTCGTCTGGGACTATATGCTTAAAGGATTAGTTCACTTTTAAAGTGAAAATTCTGTCATCATATACTCACCCTTAAGTTGTTTTAAACCTGTATGAATTTCTTTCTTCTGCTGAACACAAAGGAAGATATTTAGAAGAATGTCAGTAACCAGACAGTTTTTGGTTCCCATTGACTTCCATAGTAGGAAAAAAAATATACTATGGAAGTCAATGGGAACCAAAAACTGTCTGGTTACTGACATTCTTCTAAATATCTTCCTTTGTGTTCAGCAGAGGAAAGAAATTCATACAGGTTTGAAACAACTTAAGGGTGAGTATATGATGACAGAATTTTCATTTTAAAAGTGAACTAATCCTTTAAGCCTTGTCTGTGAAACCGGGGGTTAGATTTTTATGTTTAAAAAAACCCTTTATAATAAAAATTCACTGTTTAAATTAGGGGTGTTTCTTGTTTAATTCAATGAATGTACAGGTGAATAGACCTTACTAAGAGTAGCACCATATTTTATTTTTGACAGGAATGAAAATGAGGCTGTGAGGGATAGAAGTATAGTGTGTTCAATAAATTATAGTGTTGTTATTCAAATAATTGCAGCATTGGTGAGCATAAGAGACTTCTTTCAAAAAACAACAGCAAAAACCAAACAAGCTAAATTTGACCGACAATGTACCCTGACTAAAGTCTACAGGCTATATTTTTTATTTATTTTAATGACAAACTTTGCAATATGAAAATACATAAATGTTCTATTAGGATGCATTCAATATTTATTTCAAATATGCTAATTAAGTATTGTCTCCTTTTTTAAGGAAAAAAATGTCTCATAAGAATTTAATACAAAACGAATGAAATAAAACCCTTTTAAAATGACCATATATATATATATATATTTAAATTAAGAAGCAAAGGGTAAAATTGGGGATCTGTTAAAACAGAACTACAAATTTGCCATATGAACAAAATGTCACTTCAAGAAAATGGCCATTAAAAGATGACTTATTTACTTGATTATTTATTTACTCATTTAGTTGCCAAAAAAAGTGATAAACAATCAACAAACATTTAATTTTTTATGATTTTATGTTTTTATTTTGTTATTAAGTTTGGAAAGATAAAATTGTTAAATGCAAGAAGAAGATGAAAATGAGGAATTAATAAATAAAGTAAAGACATTATTTGTTGACAAAAGATACAGATGTATACAGCTGTCTAGGGCAAATATGATCAGGTATGAGGTGGTGATACCTTGTAAACATCAAAATTGTCTATAATGGCATCAAAGCAGGTGTAAAGGTCATTGAGGAGGGTGACGATCTATGAGAGAGAAACACAATTAAAATCTTTAGGGTCAGATATTTAAAAAAAACAGGATTGTTTTAGTGTAAGATACCTGCAAAGGTGTGCTCTCTGCTGACAGGGCCGTGAAACCCACAATATCACTAAAGTAAATGGTGACAGAGTCAAAAGCTTCAGCCTGCACTGTCTCACCCTTCTTCAGCTGGTCCGCCACTGAACTACAACACACAACAGAAAACAAGTCCTTTGAGAGTTAACCAAAGTGTGTATAGGATTAATTTATAGTTGATTTATTATTTGTGCAGTATGTCAAGTGAACTGACTGAGGGAGGATTTGGTACAGTAAAGCTTCTGCTTTGCGTTTCTCCTCCAGGTAGGCTTGAGTCCTCTCCTCTACCAGCTCCTCCAGATTATTAGCATACTGCTCCATTCGAGACAAAAGATTATCCAAGATATTACTTCTGTGCTCCCTGAGAAAGAGAATCGAGACAGAGAAAGAATCGGGTGAATGTTCATAATAATAATAAGTGCGCAATAAGGTGCATTTTATAAAATTGTTCACAACGAAATGTTACAGAAATATGGTAAGTAAACAAGTGAGGCAGTATAGATGGCAATAACTAGAGGGTAAAAGGGACAGACCTATTCTGTTTGCGGAGTAACACACTAATATGGTTGAACTCTGGTCTGTCTGATGGTTCTTCAGCCCAACAGCGCTGCATCAGCTGACCCAGCTCTTCGCTGTGGGCCTGAGGGTTCACTGATGGCCGTAGGTACGGCCATTCACCCAGAGCTAGACGGTCCACAATCTCTATACACGACCAAAGAAAGCGGGAGAGCAAGAACAATAGAGAGAGGGGAATGTTTGAGCACAGAAACCCCCACAAAAAAATGATACAGTAATCATTTACTCACCCTCAAAATCATATTTTTACATTTATATTTTAATCTTTAAAAACACTAATAATTTAACCCAGTAAATATTATCTTTAGCAATTATCAAAATGAATATTCGTTTTTCATACTGTACATTATAATATTGTGTTTGCCTAAATTCACTTGTATCAATTAAAACAACTGATTTGAGTTTTTAGTGTTTTCTTTTCAATTAATTAAGACAAAATAAAAAAGAATTTTAATATCAGGCCATTTTTTTGGTTATTAGTCCTGATTTTAAATTTGGAAATTCACCCTGTTTATTTTTGATTAATCTTATTGTGAACGATTGAACTATGCAATCAATAAAATAAAATAAAAAATTGACCTTGTAATTTTTTATTAAAATGTGATATTTCGCATTCAAGTCTGCCTCCATCCAATCAACAACTGTGTTTTATATTTTCGATAATCTGTTTCACTTGTTTGTCCTTCAAAAACATGGAAGAAAAGATTGGTCACATCTTCCATTAAGTTGTGACTTCAATAAGGCATACATAAAATAATTGTGTTTTTTGGGAGGGGTTAACCGTTCCTTTAACTTCAACAGTATCAGTATTAGACATTTTGCCTGTCAATGCGCCTTCCTTCCTTTTCTCTCTATTATCTGTTGCATCAGGGCATTTTCCGTCTGTCTTATTCCCACAAACTCCCACAATGTTTTATCTCCGTTTTCCATCCTCTGCCTGATCTCTCTCAGCTCCATTCATCAGGCTCTTACAGCTCTGAAAGCCTGGCAGAAACGGCTGTGGGTTGTAGCACTCTAGTAAAAACACCATTTCTCAGCTCCGTCTGAGAGGCTTTTCACGGACAATCTGTCCTGATAAGAAACAGCTCTTCAGAGCTCAGGTCATCTTTACTGCTGCACAATTTCTTTGTGTTTTGTATTTATGTGTGCTGGTGGTGCCAGGTTGATTGATTCACCAGTCTACAACCATAATCTTTGCCAACAGTAATCTCATTACCAAGGTGCCCAAGTGCATGTGTGCCGCCCGGTGAAGATTGATATGATCTCTTCTTCTATGTCAGTTCTGATTATAGTGCTGAGATCACGAGCTCCAGATATGCTGACAGCACATTATCTGTGTTTGTATGTGTACCAGAAGTCTGTTCTTCACATAAAAACACACATACACACATACCGACCCATCGCTTTTTGGGCTGTATTCTGAATCAGATGATTAAATCCATAAATTAGATCAGAGAGGGAAAGAGAGTGAAAGAGACAAGTGTGGATGGATATGTGTGCATGTGTTTGTGTGACAAAGAACAAACAAACCTTTTATTGTCTCTGAAAGTGATATAAAAAGACAGTGATTTATACAGCTTTTCTTTCATTCAGTCTGTATTGAAATTATAGATGCAATGGAGACGATTTGGAACGTTACTATAGCAACATTTTAGTATGTCCTGATTTTTAGCAGTTAGCAACTCTGTAAAATCATACAAATGCAAAAGTCTGACACTATTATTGACTTCTATGAACGAATGAATGAGAGAGCTCTTCACCACCTAAGGGTTGTTTCTCTGCTGAAAAAAGAGAACCATATATAGGGGATGCAATTTGTGAGAGTATTTTGGCGAAATGACAAGATAATGTCAAGTGTCTTCCTCTTCAGACAAACTCACTGACGGCGGACTGAGAGGGGTAGTGGACTGCCAAATTAAGAGCTTGTGAGGGTGTTATTATGCATACATACTCTGTGTAAAGGATCATCTTTGATTTGTCTGTAGTAAAGAGAGAATATGCATGTGTGTGTGAGAGCACAATTGTGAATGGTGTCTGGTTGTGTATTTGTTGACCTCTCTGAAGAACCTGGTTCATTAGCGTCTTTCATTCCTGCCACTGTGAAGGCTCTCGAGAGTAATTTGCGCGACTGCAGACCCGTGCATCAATATTTTGAAGCGTTTTAGAAAGCCAAGTTTTCAATCCTCCTCAAATTGTTCTCATCCCCGAAGTATTTCAGACCCCAAATCTCACAGAGAATCAAAATGAATGATATTAAAGGAATAAAATGAATGACATGAATTTATTAATTAAATGGAGAAGACATAAAACCAGACTTTGACCATTGGCAATTGAATGGGAACCAAGGCTTTCAAGCTTCAAAAAGAACATGAAAGTACTACAAAATCATCAGTCCAGTTGGACTTGTGAGCAATATTTCAGATGTTCTGAAGCCATGTGATAGCTTTGTGTGAGAAACGGATGAAACAAACTGAATGTGAAGGCTACATAAATTAAACTCTAAACAAAAATGATAATGCTAGACATCATACACTTGCAGACTGGGCAAAACTGGGCATCATATAAACGACTGAGAATCACACACTACTTTAAAGCTTTTCCAAACTCAACAAACAGGCATCTTGTTGCTAGGATACACATGGCAAATGAAAACAATCTGTTCTAAAATTGGCTCAAATATCAAACATGTTTAAAATCCTCCACCTGGATGGAATCATAGTCTAAATGCTAAAACCAAAAGTGGGTGCACTCATTTTCTGTCAAATCAGTCAACTCTGACTGGCCATTATCTGCAACTGGCTCTGTTTTTCGGCAAATAGTGTTTACTCCTCTACTATAAATCTAGGCAAAAAAAAGAGATAAAAAACACTGACATTTGCTCTAGATCTCCTTGGCATGTTCATGAGAGAAGTACTAATACCCGATTAATTAACAAAATGTTCTTTTAAATCAGATGTTTCAATGAATCGCTTCATCCAGTTCACAAAAATTCATTCATGAATCGGTCTGATCTGGTGTACTGACTTAATGATCTGGTTAATAGTTTACAGGAGGGAAGAATTATCAGTGAATAACCATTTCAATTTCAGTGCGGTCTTCACACAAAGCTATAAAATGACCAGAGGACTTGGAATATAGTCATATGGATGAGTCAAATGGATTGCGTTTATGATGCTTTTATGATTACATCCTATATGAAGCTTGAAAGAATTGTTCCAGACCTGTATGACTATCTTCTGTGAGGAAAACAACACTGACTTTCATTTTATTGTTAAAAATTTCTCCTTTTTTGCTCCACTGAAAGTCATAAAGGTTTGAAACAAAATGATAGTGCATAAATGTTTAAGTTTTAGGATTTAATATCAAAAACAGGATGGAGACAGGTAGACTTAGGCTAATTGTGTAATTTATGACACGTGTATTGGCAAGATTTGATCTCTGACCTTTGGGGCTTAGCAAGTCACCCTCCAGGTAAAAGACTCCTCTGCGCAGAGCCACTTCCTGAAGTATGATGCCAAAACTGTAGATGTCAGCCTTTTGCGTGCCTCCTGGAGGAAAGCACTCCAATCTCAACAGCTCTGGAGCCGTCCACAGCTTACCTACACACAGGCATATGCAAATGCACACACACACAGACAGGGGACTGACAGTGAACAACAGAGACCGTGACTGAAGTTTGCATGCATGCGTGTCGTTGAAAATGTAGGCATGCGAGTAAATTTGGCACATGAATTGACAAAGAAGAAAGGTCACATGACTGACGTGCATAATAAGAGTGGGCATCCTCCGTGTCTGACTCTGTCCTGATGCTGGACAGCCCATAGTCAGTGATCTTTAGCACAAAACGATTGTCAACCACACAGTTGGATGACTTCAGGTTGCCATGGGATACAATCACACTGTTATGGAGGAAAGCCATGCCCTGAGGGGAGAGGAAGATTGGATAGCATGAAAGAAAGCAAGAGGGCAGGAACGGAGTAAAATGAGAGAAAATGGAAAGTTATCATGGAAAATAAATGCATGAACACTTAAAGGGATAGTTCCCCCAAAAATTTAAATTCTGTCATTTACATGTCGTTCCAAACCCGTAAGACTTTCGTTCATCTTCGAAACAAAAACACGAAACACTTTGACGCTTCAAAAAGTGAATATATCGTAAAACTAATCTGTATGAATTTAGTCAGAATTTTCTGAAGAGACTTCATTGCTTTATATGATGAACAGATTGAATTTGGGCTTTTATTCACATATAAACATTTATCAACACAAACATCAGTTATGATGAACGGTAGATCAAGCATGCTTGCTTGACATGCGGGAACCAATGAGGTTCATTCTCGTGTGAACGTTTGAGCTTCCGCAAGAGGTTTGCTGTTGTGCGTCAAGCAAGTGCTGTTGAGCTTCTGTTTATGTTCGCTGATCAATGTTTGTAAGTGAAAAAAAACAAAAAAATTATCTGTTCATCATATAAAGTGATCAAATCTCTTCAGAAACTTTGGACTAAACCACTCAATTCATTTGGATTAGTTTTACAATCTCTTTATGAACTTTTTGAAGCTACAAGGTGGTAGTTGCGTGGACTGTCAATGGAGGGGCAGAAAGCTCTCAGATTTCATCAAAATATCTTCATTTGTTTCGAAGATGAACAAAAGTCTTATGGCTTTGGAACAACATGAGGATGAGTAATTGATGACAATTTTTTCATTTTGGGTTAAACTAACCTTTTAAGGTAAATTTTACTTTAAGTACAGAAAAGGGTCTCTACCTTTACTATGTCACTGACTAGAGAATATTTGAACATCCAGTCAAGTGTGATGCTTTCGTTCTCCAAAATGTCCTGTGCGTAGATGCAGAAAAAACTGAGGCAAGTACATATTGCATACATATACGGCCCAAAAAGTATTTGGACTTGAGGCAAACTTAATAATGCAGTGGTTCTTAACTGGGGGCCGGGGACCAGTAGGGAACAAAGGGGGCCTCAAAATGACTAAAATTATTTGAAATAAGACAAAACAAGCATAATTAAACCAACTAATACATTTTTCTTACAAAAAGTATCTGACATGTTTGCAAATGTTATTTGGTTCGATATTTAGAACATAATTAAGTTATTTGTTTAGAGTGTCCAAACATATCGCCACACCATTGATATAGACAATGGACCTTTTTTGATTGTGAATTTTCACTAATGTGACCACAGCTTTAGGCTGGCAATTCCACATTTGGGACATTTAAACATTATTTCCTTCATAACCTGCCAACCTGAGATCTTCTACAGCCACTAGAAACAGTGTGTGTACATGCATATTTTCATATTGATGTATGAGTGTGGCTCTGTCTGCATGTCATCAAAAAGATCTGAAATAATCTAAATTGATAAGCCAATGGCTCACACAAGGAATTATAATTAAAACAAAAATGCAGAATTGTTTCTGTAAAGGTTGAGTTTAGGGTTAGAGGATATAAAACAGCATTAGCACAGTAAGTCAATGAGAAGTCCCTACAATGACAGAATCCTGCGTGTCAGTACCTGCAGGCTGCCCCGAGGGCAGTATTCTGTGACGATGCAGATATTGGGCGGGTCGATGCAGGCGCCGATAAAACGAGTCAAATGCTCATTCTGCACATCTCTCATCTGGAGAACAAACATGCACTATTGTTCACAATTCACAGTATATCTTTACAAACATTTATAAACAAAACACTCCACTTGTTGGTATTTTGTGAACCTACAGTACCATTTGAAATGTTTAGGGTCGATAAGATTACTCCATTACTCCAGTTTTCAGTGTCACATGATCCTTCAGAAATCATTCCAATGTGATGATTCGGTGCTCAAGAGCCATTTCTTATTATCAATGTTGACAACGGTTGTGCTGCTTAAAGTTTTTATGGAAACTGTGATAATTTTTTTCAGGATTCTTTGATGAATAGAAAGTTTAAAGCACAACATTTATTAGAAATGTAAATCTTTTGATTTATACAATCAATTCGATAAATTGAATGCATCCTTACTAAATAGAAATATTAATCAAACTTTAATCAAACTTAAAAAAAATCTAACTGACCCCAAAACTTTGAATGGTATTGTATTTGTAATGATTATAATCAGATTAGCAAAATAACCCTCTTTTAGAGTAAAAAACACTTACATGCTTCAGTTCAAACAACACTTTCCTCGTTAACTCGATGCGCTTTCTGTTGATGTATTTAATGGCTACAATGTTTCCCTAGGGAAAAAATAAGTGCACATACACGTGTTATGTTTGCAGTGGGTAGCATGTGTACATTTTGAGGTTCTAACAAACATTTAAATGGTAAAATGTTTAATTATACATAGTTGATGTATTAGTTATTATGAACTGACAATTAAATATACTATTAAATTATTTAACATATGTTTATGTAAATTTCAACTTGTATAAATTAACATTTTATTAAACATATGATGATATTAAATATTACATATTAAACATATGATGAACAAACATAAACTGCCAATGACTAAATATTTCTAAATTATCCTTGACCAATAAAAAAATAATAAATGCTGTCAATAATGTTGATAATTTTTAGTTCATAATACAAAATTACCAAATTGAACCTTATTGTGAAGGGTTACCATGTAAACGTTTAAACAGAGCTTGTCAGAAAGATACCTTAAAGTAGCCAGTCTTAGCAAACATCTGGAAATTACCGTCAGCTGTCAGCAGTGATCCATAGTTTGAACCTCTCTGTAAAGAATGAGAGAGAACAAGGGATATAATAATGATAGTAGTTATAATAAATAATCAAATGAAATTAATATTAAAATGGAAAACCAGAAAGCTGGAAAAGACATTTGAAAAATATGAGTGTGCACTAGTATGTAGTATGTACTGTATTCTGTGTTTTACTAGAGAGAGTGTGAGTTTGCTTCCGGTGCTTCTCAGGGCCTTTTCCAGATTACTCATCTGAATGTCCTCCCAAGAGATCCTCCATAACTGAGCAACCAACTCCTTCTCCAGCTTCAGCTTTCTGTGTGTACATACAGTAGGTATTTAAGACATACCCATATTTGTAGAACAGAATCGTCAGGTATCAAAATAATCTTGCTTGCTCTCTCACCTGTATATAAACACAGTCACAGTGAAGATGATGACAAGGATGAGGAAAATAACAATGGAAATCATCTGGTGCATTCCGATTGTTCCTGAAAGGAAAGAGGGAAAGTTACAGAGATTGTGAGGTGGGTAAGCAGTTGGACTGCAGAAATAGTGTAAGATACCTACGTTCATGACAGTCAGGGTTGTCGTTCTTAAAGCCGCAGTAAGGAACGTCCAAGGGAATGTCACCACCTGGCCACTGGATGGCCATCCCAGGAAGAATCTTCATCTGCTTCTGAGTGCCGTTATACACTGCCACAATCTTCAATAAGAGAACAAACGGTCATAATGGAGATAGATAATTCTATTCATACAATTTAATAAAGTCAAAATCTAAAATTGGAGAAATGGGGGGTACATTCAGCAAGGATACATTAAATTGGTCAAGGAGAAATCAAAGACTTTTATAATGTTACAAAATATTTTTATTTAAAATTAATTATGCCCTGAATAACTTTCTATTCATCAAAGAATGCTGAAACAAATTCATATGGTTTCACACAAAAATATGAAGGAGCACAACTGTTTTAGACAGTAATAATAATACAAACATTTTTCTTGAGCAACAAATCTTCATATTTGAATGATTTCTGAAGGATAATGTGACTGAAGAGTGGAGTATTGACTGCAAAAAATTCAGCTTTGCCATCGTGGGAATACATTTTAAAATATATTAAAATAGATTTTTTTTAAACTTGTAATAACATTTCAATATATTACTGTATTTTTGATCAAATATTATTTAAAGAAAATATATTTCACACTTCTAAGAGCCAGCAATGGGCACTAGTATTGTATAATGTATTTTTAAAAAAAAATATTGCACAAATTATTCCATCAGAATATCAGAAAGATGCTTTTTTTTTTTGTCCAGATAGTTTAGTTATGGCATCTACCAGCCAAAGCTAACTGAACTTTGACCCCTTGACGTCAACACAGGATAACAAAAACTGCACTAGTCATGTGAATTCTATAGCTCTCACAGATAGCAAAAGCAAAATGTTAAAAATGAAACATTACTACATTTATATTCAGAGAGCAGCTGAGATCTTTAATATCTATTCAGCATCTATCCGGTACAACGTTCACACGAACAAAAAACATTCCCCTGACTGAATATGTATCCTATAATTAACCTCCCTACAGCCTGGCCTCCCAATTACCAATCAAGTGTCTTTCAGAATGGAGGGTGTGTGTGTGTGTGTGTGTGTGTGTGTGTGTGTGTGTGTGTGTGTGTGTTTGTTTGGTTTTAAATTTATGCCACCAATTGCCCCTTGTTTTTTGAGATTCAGGTGTTATATTCTAATTCATTAGCCTGTAACAAAGGCAAAACTGTTTAGATGGCACACACACACATTTCTGCTGTAAGAAAAATGTGATTGCATTTCATCCATCTATTACTAACAGAATCATCATTGCTATTCAAACTAATGTGGCACATGAATTAATGCATATTATGAATTAACCATGCGTGCCATTTAAAAAAATGACAAATTCCCAAACTAAAATTTGATAATATCAAAAAGAAACTGACAAATGAGAAAGCTGAGAGACAAAGCGAGTATGAGATTATCACTAACCTGAAAGTTGCCACTGTTCGTATCAGTCATGTCCCACAGGGCGAAATCAGTCTCTCTGTCTCCATTCTCATCAATCTGCACCAGACCAGTGACACCTGGGAAAACCAAGAGACAGAGTGTGTGTTATAGAGCCGACTGCAACAAATTGACATCAGAACACTAAAGAAACATTAGCTTTGACAAAGTGAAGTGTAAACCTCGACCTACTCAAGGTTCATGACCTGCCTGGCCATCATTTGCAGCTGAATTTAAAGTTCAGCAGTACTCCCAGCAGTAAAATGTCAATCTAAACAAAATGATCCCCTCAAATTATTTACATCTCTTTGGACGAGTTCATGTAATTGCTTTAACAAAACGAAAACACAAGCTTAACATATCAGCAATTAAATTCTTTGGAAATTTGGAAAGTGCCTATTATAACCATGATACCACTATTTTCCAATAAAAGCACACCTTTAACTGATAAATATATAAACACCACAGAGACATCAGTTAAACATTCAATAAAGTCCAAACTTTAAAGGGATAGACCACCCTTTCTTCAAAATATCTTTTCATCTAGTGGGAATATCTAGTGCGAAATATCCTTCCCACTTTAGTCTCACCAGCACTGAAAAGCTTAATAAATGTGGGTCCTAAAGCTCTTGCCTGATCATAACCCTTCTTTTTCCAGTGATATTCCTCGGACCTTTTCTCTTTTGTAATGTCTCTCAGCAGGGGCGGTTCTAAGGACAGCGGATATTCGCGGCTTTAGCCCAAACTAAAATTGGGTATTTTTTTTATTTAATTATAATTAATTCATTATAAAAGCGATTTAAGGGAATAAAGAAAAAGAAAGGCTTATTGTATTAGTGAAATAATTTAAAGTATTTGCCAATAATATTTTATTTTTAAGTATGCATACATTCTCTCTACATGAATCAAGGAAATTATAGCATATTTTCAATTCAAAAAGGCAAAATTTTATTTTAAAAAAAGTTGAGTAATTTGCGTCACCGGATACTGTCGATAGTTGAACATTTCTATTGTGTATCTACTTACATTTTACCAGGCATTCGTTCACTGTTATACTACAGGGCCGTTGAATGCTTGAATCTAATTGGTTGACGAACGTTCTGAGGTGTGCAATTATTTTCAGGGAACCGCACGGCTAAAGTAGTTCCAGGCAGGTCTTGACCTCATTACAGTTCCATATCACTTCGCGTAGTCAACTGTAATAACGGAAAATAGGATACAATTCATAACAAGAAAAACCGCAGCCCCATGCGCTTGATCTGCAATTTTCAATGTCTAACTTCACAATCAATGGAAACATGCAGTTTAATTTGAATAAATAAAGTATACAGTCCTATACATAATCAATAGAAAATTAAACTGAATATTTAAATAAATTGATAGTCCTGTTGCACGGGTTTTCGTGATTATTAAATATAGGCTAATATAACAAATAAATAAAATTGATAGGCCTATACTAGTTAAAAGGGCTTTGTGTTTCATTTATTAGTCTAGTCTACTGTCACTAATAGAAAAAAAGAATGAACGAATTAATTAAAACGAATTTAATTAATAAATAAATAATAATATCGACGCACATGCTTCTGGTTATGAATGTAATTTGATACTTATGACTGATCATGCACGCGTTTTCAGCGCGTTCAGTCTGTGTTCACAGCGGTGTTTAAAATCTGCTGCATTCACAGTCAGAGAATGTGTCAGTCGTGAAGTGTGTGTCCAGCATTACTCTGCTATCAGCGGCTCAAACCTCCGTTACTAACTCTAAAATGACGTTTTGGAATTAGCAACGGAGCATGGGTTTAGATGCGCAAGGAATTAGTCCTACATACAAGAGCGTTTTAATGACAAAAACTTTACAAACGTCTTGAAATACATCATCTGAACAATATTTCGAGGTGTGGTAACTGTAGTATAAGCGGAATAATTATATTTAGAAAGGATAGGCTTCAAGGAAAGGGGGGAGGGGTGTTACTGTATATGAAGGACTCTTTAAAATGTACACAAATAATTTGGCCTAATGAAATCCCAATTGAATGTGTTGGAGTTAAAGTGTCACTCTCAGCAGAAATGTCATTTACTGTTTTATGTCTTTATCGCCCACCTTCAGCAAAAGTAGATTTTTATGATCAATTTAAGGCACTTCTGAGTTGTTGTGACTTTAATAATGAGGTTATTCTAATGGGAGACTTAAACATAAATTGGGACAACAAAAGTGACAGAAAGAAACTGAAAGAAATTACAGATAATTTTGGACTAACACAAATGATCAGTGATCCCACTAGAATAACAAATCGTTCTAAAACTCTAATAGACCTGGTGTTCTCTAACAAACTAGATAGAATGTTAAAAACATACAATTTCTTGACTGGCTTGTCTGACCACAATGCCATATTCTCTCTAGAAAGCTGACTAAAAAACGATTGAGAAGTGTCAGTAAAAGCACTAATATTAAACAAACATTTATTCCAAAGAGCCAAGAACAACTTTTAACTGTAGCTCTAAATAATTTTGATTGGTCTAGCATACTATCTTGTGATGACACTAACAAATGTTGTGATCTACTATACTCCTCTATTAAAGGGGTTCTGTCTCAGTTTCAGAAAGCAGGCAATTTAAAGAAAAGAGTTTATTCCTTGCCTTGGATCAATAGTGAGTGTAAACAGCTTATGACACTCAGAGACAAATTACTTAAAAAATCATTACAATCTGGATTAACTACTGATCGATTACATTTTGTAACCGCAAGGAATAAAGTCACACAAACTTTGAGAATGGCAAAAGCTAATTTTTTCATGACTGTAATTAATGGTGCCAAAGGAAATTGTAAGCTAATTTGGGAAAATATTACAAACTCCTTGGTAAAAATAGGCACAATGTTGATAAAGACCTTGAACTCAAATTTGCCAATGAATTGGTATCAGAGCCTCTCAGCCTAGCAACTAAATTAAATGATTATTTCCAAAGTACCATTGATGAGATTGCACAATTGTTTTCTAATTCTTGTGACTCTCAACAAAATACTGGCAACACAGACCCCCATATGGATGCCTCAACTCAAAATTCAAAGTTTAATATTCAAATAATTACAGAAAATGAAGTAGAAAACATAATCTCTAAATTGAAAAGTTCTAAAGCAAGGGATGTGTTTGGATTTGATACCAATCTTCTGAAGCATTATACATCTTGTATCTTGGTGCCTGTGACCCATCTTATTAATTTATCAATCACGCAGGGCAGTCGTCCCTTTGAGTTGGAAGGTGGCAAATGTCATACCAATATATAAATCGGGTGATAAATTAGACCCTGCTAATTATCGACCTATTAGCATACTCCCTATCTTCTCAAAGATAGCAGAAAAGTGGGTCGCTAACTCTATTATTGCACATCTTAATGATTCCAATCCGGGTTTGCACCCTATGCAATTCGGATTTCGATCTCTTCACTCAACTGAAACGGCTGTCTGTGTTTTTGTTGAGAAGGTGAAGTCTTATTTAGATAAAAACAGTTGTGTTGCGGCTGTTTTTGTTGACTTTAAGCGTGCGTTTGATACTGTGAATCACCTTAAGCTCTTGTCTAGACTGTCAACATTTAACTTTAGCAATCAAACCATTAAATGGATACAGTCTTATTTATTAGATAGAAATCAATGCGTGCAAATAAAGAATAGTAAGTCACCCTATGTTCTCTATACGCATGGGTGTCCCTCAGGGATCAATTTTAGGGTCCCCTGCTATTTTCACTTTATGTAAATAACTTGCCCAATGTGTGCAAAAATGTGGACACAATTATGTATGCAGACGATACGGTAATTTTTACACAAGCCAAAAGGGCTGATGATGCAGCCCATCAGCTTACATTAGCCTTAAATGACTTACAAAAAATGGCTGAATGATTCATGCTTGTGCCTTAATGTAAAAAAGACCGTATCAATGTTTTTTAGTAAACCTAAAACAACCGTGGCCGCAGTGAAAGTTTGCTTGGGGGGACAAGAATTGATTAATGTTGAGGAATTTAAGTATTTGGGAGTGCTAATAGACTCGAAATTATCTTTTAAAAAACACGTTAAAAAAGTAGTGAAAATTGTAAATGTTAATATACGGAACTTTAGACATATTCGTACATCATTAACGGATACGGCAGCGATTACATTCCTGCACTCTATGATACTGGCTCATATTGAGTACTGTATCACAAGTTGGTCCTATACGAGTCATGCTGCTATTGGGGCCAATTGAAGTATGCTACAAAAGAGCATTGAAAAATATTAATAAGAAACCTTCGTCATATCACCATTGTCAAATTTTAGATAAATATAAGCTTTTAAATTTTGCTAATTTCAAATTATTTAAATCAGCCTGTCTAATCTACAAGGTTATACATGGTCTGGCGCCTCCACCATTGAGTGATTTTATTAAACAAAAGTCTAGCAGTGTTGCCGGTTCTCGAGTGACTAGATCCACTATGAGAGGTGATTGTGACTTGGCATTTAGGCGGACCGCCTTTTCACAGAACGTCCTGTCATATCAGGGAGTGAGTTTCTGGAATAGTATTCCACTGTTAATGAGGGAAAGCACAAGTCTTCCTACCTTTAGGAGTAATTTAAAAGTGTGGCTGAGGGACACACAAACATGTAATCATGTTTAGTTAATCATTATATATCAAACGTAAAACAGAGTAAATGCATTACAAGGGGGATACAATTATCAGCGTAATACGGGTTGTGCTATAAGAGTCAGTATAACATGGGTTGTGCAATAGGGGTTAGTGCAATGCGGGGTCAGTGCAATATAGAATGGTGTAATATGGGTCAGTGCAATATTAGGTCAGTCAGGGCATGTGCAAAATTGTGGTTTGTGTAATACAGTCGATGATTTTCTTTTTTCTATATGTCTTTGTTGTCCACTCTTGTTGTTATTGTTTGTTTTAACATGATGTGATCACTGTTCTTGTCGTTGTTTCTCTGTACATAGTTTGTATATAGTGTATTTGTATGTATGTATTCATTTGTGTGTAACACCAACCTGCCAGGGGGTCTGCAGATGGAAATTAGCCTAAGGCTATAATCTGACATATTTACATTTGTGAAAATGTTCATTAATATGTATTGTCCCTTTTTGTTTTGTTTTTCAAAATAAAAAAAATTAATAAAATAAAATAAATAAAAAATAATTGACTCCAGGCCGTTGAATTATTATAAAAATAATGCACACCCGAGGTGTAACGCCCACTCCGCTTCGCGTCGTGACCGCATTACCACTTCGGGTGTGCATTATTTTTATAAAAATTCAACGGCCTGTCGTCAAATTATTCCTTACTTAACATCCTTCTGTGAACTGGTAAGCCCGGCCTTCTTTAATCATTTTGAAATTGATGAGCTAGACCGCTGAACTTTTAGTCATCATAACAACAAACAGAGCGGAGCGTAATGGAGTGTAGCAAAGCAGCATCAAGAATACCAAATAGATTGCCGTTAATCTCTTATTTGCATCTTAAGTTTATTGGCCAAAATAATGACAGGTTTGCGAAAAGTGTAGAAATCGGTGAGCTCGCGCAAAACACATCTTCAGTACAGCGACTCATTTAAACGCCTCTGATTGGCCGATGCGTTCAACAGACATGTCTGTGATTGGCTACAATACTCAACGCTGCAAAAGCACATTGCAAGTACCTTTAATGCAAAAGAGAAAAATATAAATAAAACTGCAATATACACTTTTCATGATTAGGTAATCGCGGCAGCATATAATCTTATTCACATTTGTTTTTGTGATTAATTGTTTTGCTCTATGAGAAAGACAAGGTAACAAAATATTCGGGCCTTACTGAAAACATTCCTAAAAACATCCCAGCCCTAGCGCCGCCCCTGTCTCTCAGCCATCTCTCTTTCTACAGTCTTTCTACAAATCTCCCTTTTAGTCAATCTCTCTTCTTCTCCCTCATGAGTGTATATGGCCCCTACTGCTGTGTTGTGGTGCTTGGTCCGATCCACTTTCAACAGTATTTCTCAGAAATCGCTTACTGCGCCTTTAAGTGAACTATAATTATCCGAACACATTAACAATGAATATCAACCACGTTATGAGTAATCATAATGATTATAATCACACATAGTAAATCAATCCATACACACTGTGTGTGCATGTGAGTGTTCAATTAAATGTAATTGAGTCTCTTGAAAAGCTTCCGGTTATGCCCGATGGTCCCCATCCTCCGATGAGGGTCAGGTGCGGGCTGTAATTTCCTGTGGAGGCCACTCACCTCTTTAAATGGGCTACAGATAGATGCCAAGTCCAGCTCGGAGGAAATACACAGTGACATTTAGACTGATATGAAAAGCTTAAGCGTTATCAGACTGGAAATGTCAAAGCCATTGGCGAGAGGGAGAGGAGAAAGAGAGAGAGATGTCCTCACATCGGTTGATGATAAGAATAGCTTTAATAGCCCTACATGAGCTTTAAAAGGAATGGATGCTCACAGACAGTGAACAGTGACTGCTTGTGCAAGTATTCAGATTGTGGGGAATGTTTTGCCACATATTTCTAAGGGAGCAAAAGGAAATATCTCTAAACACTGCCACTCTTCTTGCCAACGTGAGTTAGAGACTTAATTCTGAAGGATATTAAACAAAGAAAAATTCTGCTCATAAATTTTACATTAGACACTCTGGAAAGAACATGGAGAGAGAGAGAGAGAGAGAGAGAGAGAGAGAGAGAGAGAGAGAGAGAGAGAGAGAGAGAGAGAGAGAGAGAGAGAGAGAGAGAGAGAGAGAGAAGAGAGAGAGAGAGAGAGAGAGGAGAGAGAGGAGAGAGAGAGAGAGAGCGAGAGAGAGAGAGAGAGAGAGAGAGAGAGAGAGAGAGTGTGTGTGTGTTGTGTGTGTGTGTGTGTGTGTGTGTGTGTGTGTGTGTGTGTGTGTGTGTGTGTGTGTGTGTGTCAAAAAAAATCAACTTATGAGTGCAATGTGTGGACATATAATGATAGTCGGAGTCATCTGAATTGAAGACAGGTAATTTATGTAATGACTTAATCAGCAGGAAGTACAGGAAACTAATTGATGACGACATCATGCCAGCATGACAATGTAAATGGCAGATTGATGCTGAATAAAGTCAAAGGGAAAAAACATCTTTCATATTTCCTATGATGTTGACATTTGTTTTGCCATTGCTTTGTTCGATAATATAGATAAGTTTAGTCTAAATTGTGAGAATGATTTGTGACAGAACTGGAAGAATCAAAAGTGTGTGATATAATTTTTCAGCTTATGACTATAGTTGATTTGGAGCCGTTTTATAGCTGTACAATTTTTGGTTATTTATGGAAGCTTGTTTCCGCCAGACTGAAAAAAAAAATTAACTTTTTATCTTTTTTACTTTTTTCTCTCACAGTTGTGAGTTTACATCTCATAAACATACAAATAAAGTCGCAATTGCAATTATAAAGTCAGAATTATGAGATATAAACTCGCAATTGCGAGAAATATACTTAAAATTCTGACTTTTTTTTCTCAGAATTCCATGTTCATTTCTCGCAATTATGACTTTATTTTATGCAATTATGACTTTATTACCTTGCAATTTTGAGAAATAAGTTCAGAATTGCGAGATGTAAACTCGCAGTTGTGAGATAAAAAGTCGCAATTATTTTTTTTTATGTTTTATTCAGTGGCGGAAACAAGCTTCCATAGTTTATTACTACAAATGAAATAAAAACATATTTTTAACAACATTTAGGCTAATGAAATAATATATATGTGATATGTAAATATTTTGAATTACAAAATGGAAATTAGAATGTTCTTGTGGTGTAATACATACATTTTTAAAAGAACAAATTCTCTCTATTCAATAGTACAGGTCATAAAAAAACTGCATGTTAAAGTGAAGTATTTCACATCAACTACAGATTTATCTAATATCACAAAATTTAAATTATGGTAGCCTATACCTCAACAACACAAGGATAATTTATGCATTAATCTATACATTAATATCACAGAACTAATTCTCTATTCATGTTTTGCTATTTGTTGTTATTATTTGTAATCTAAGAAACTAACAAAGGCACATGAAATGATGGGCAATGGGCAGTTGTCCCTTTTCTGAGCCTGAACTGCACAGAACTGCACTCAATCAATATATCTGAAAAGATTTCATTATCTTTACAATAAAGATGAATGATTTTATAAATCAAGAGTATCAACTTCCCCTTTCAAATGTCATATAAAAGGCATACAAGCATGTAGAACATTCTGTGCTTCCTGTCTATTCAGCGACTTTATACTGCTGTAAAACCCTTGCATGCTCAAATTTGTAGTGCAGTCCTTTAACAGAATAACTGTATCTAGCTGGATCCAACATAATTTCAATTTTGGGGGGGGGCGGATGCTGTTAAAGATGTCTAAATGAGCGTCTTTTTTTTTTTTTACAGAGATCTAAATCAGCAGCCAAATTAGTCTTTGTAATACATATGAATGTCACACATTCTGTACATCCCTAAATAGCTCATCTGTGAGTGATGTTTTGCTATTACAGCGTGAATGAGAATATTATCTTTAGTTTTAAGTTTAAGAAATATTTTAAAGGGGACCTATTACCTTGTTTGACCTTGTTTTTCGTGGTCAACTCGAATTAGGATTTCAATTGCTTGAATGGTCAAACACATTGTTTTTTTACATATTTTACATTGTTGCAGCACCTTCTCTTCCCAGTCTTTCAGTAACGCTCTTTTTAGTATCTGTCTCTTACGAAGCCCCTCCAGTGTGTTGTGATTGGAAAAGCCACGCCCCTTACCATAACCGTGAGTTTTTATAACACACTCGGAACTTAACGTTCCCTCGTTCCCTTTTTCATATGCCTTGAGCAGGAATGATTTAAATAAGGAATATTGTAATGTTTACATTCAAGGAATAAAACTCAAGCCTACAATTCAAGGATTTCAGAGAGGTTTAGAAACAGTGCTTACTGATATGAACAACTCCCGTTGGAGAGGATTTTGGACTTTTGCGCAACAGCAACATTATACATTAAATAAAGTTGAAAATGTAAAAGAAACAAACATAAAGGTCCTCTTTAAATGTGAAAAGAAACATTTTTATTTAATTGAAAACTATACTGTTTCGCATTTTATTTTCCAAACTGTTTTAAAACCAAATTTATTCTAGAAAGGACAACAGTTAAAGCTACCGTATGAATGAGTCTGGGCTAGGCTCAATTTAGACCACTAGCTAGGTCAAATGTCTCAGAAACACACCTGGCTGTGTGTGGGTGGGAAAAACAACCAAATGAAACCACCTTTTACTTGAAGCAGATCCCATGGCAACAGGACACCTGCTGGTTTCGTATAATGTGAGGGAAGTCAAATGTGGAATAAGGCATGAGTGAATGGAATGGGTGATAATAGGAGAAATCTCTTAAATCCTATAGGCACAGTTTGATGTCATCAGCATATTTAAATAATCTAAAGTGTTTCTCATTTATCATAAACTCTAGTTAAAAGAGAAAAAAAGAGCATGGGGAGAGAACACAGCCTTGTGGACATCCAGTGCTCACAATGAGCATATAAGACATGACCCCTCTGACACAGACACTCTGTGGATGGCAGGAAACCAAGTTTGTGATGTAGAAAACTAACCATGTGATATTGAGATCAATCAGCAATTTCAGGAAAATATGTGTCTTCATTGAATTAAAAGCTAAGCTGAAATCTACAAATAAAACCCTATATCCTTTATGATGCATAAGATGATTTGTAATTGTATTAAGCAGAGTCAGCACAGCATCATCTGTGCCCTTATCTCTCTTATATGCAAACTGGAGTGGATCTAGCATAGAGTCCATAGTGGAGGTCAAGTGACTGACCAAAAATCAGCTACATCATTTTACACAATATAGAAGTTTATTGCGATAGGGTCGAAAATCATTTGGCATGAGACTTGCACCAGGCTTCTTTTTTTTTTGTGGCAAATTGGTAATTATTTAGAATTTCCATTGTTTTGGCACTGTGCATGTCTAAAAGAAAATAAATAACCTTGCAAAACTACTTTTAATTAAGGAGCAATATATTTAAGAAGACATGCCTTTAGACCGTCTGGGCCAGTAGACTTGTTCGAAAAAAAACTTATAATCCACTGCAGAGAGAATTTAGTGCACGAGGAATGAACAGAGTGCATGCAAATCACTGATACATTTGGCCGACGTCAAGGCCAGGAGCAGATCTGTCTTGAAAGACAGAAGCTGAATGGAAATATTTCCAAGGGTGCTCAAAAGGCTGTTGAGACAAAGCCTCCAGCACCAGGGAGAGGTCACTCTGGAACAGCTCTTCTTGTGACTGGAAGTGAACGCACTTCATAAAATCTATGAAAAAGGGGATGTGCCCCACCAAGATGCCGTCAAACCCAACATGACATGCAGCAATAGTCGCTAAATAGACCTTAATAGTAGAAAAAAATGGCTGACCTTGCCAAAAGGACAGCCTCCGTATTTTGAACAGGGGAATACGAAGGGCAGAATTGTGTCCGGAGGGCGTTTAGGTCAAAGGGAGTTTGAAGGGAGCCGCTTTTCACTATCGGCCGACACCAGATAGATTAAGCCACAGTGCACGTTCTCCGACAACCGAGAGAGCCATAGAAAGCCCACTAGCTTGAACAGCTTGAGGGGGCATTACAGAGAACCAGGTCATTAACAGTGACAATCTCCTTCCAGAGAGTGGGTGAGGGCAACCCTTTCTCAGTTGTTCCCCCATGTCTACCAGGAGCTCGGCCTGGTAAGCTGAAAACAGGGAGGAGATGTTGAGGGCTCTTACAGCCAAAACTTTATAAGAGGCCTGGAGGAAGGATGCGGAAAAGCTCTCCATTTTGCCAGGGAGAACAGGTTTGAGAGGGGCGAGCAGCCCATCTTGAGAGGGATTAAGGTGCCTGGTGATAGAGGGCTCAAATGGCGGGCGGGGGGTCACCCATGACATGCCAGACCGTGTTTGAGGTTGAGCAGGTCTCCCCAGCAATTCCTCATGTGTTTTGCACATGCAGGGAGGACAGGGGAAAAGCTGCTTTCTAGGGGCGGGATGGAGTCCAAGGAGTTTTCCGTCATAGTTCCCCTGTTGGGTTAGAGGCACTTTGTAGAGCCGGCCATTCGATGTTCAGGCTATTTTTAAAATTTGCACCCTATTGACTTGAATGGGGCAAATTTTAAACCTGCTTTTATTTCTCTTATCATCCTTGATGTGTCATACAAGTGCCCAGCCATGTTGAGTGATTCCTTCAGAGTGAACACGGTGAAATAAAAGCGGTTTTAAAATTTGCCCTTTTCAAGTCAATAGGGTGCAAATTTAAAAAAGAGAATAACACGGTGTAGGCAACACCGATTTTTGTTGTTGTTCTCTGTATTGACAGCACTCAAAATTTACAAAAATTGAGCTCAATGTTAAAATTGAGCTCAATGTTAAGATTGACCGGAGTTCTCCTTTAAGATCTCAAACAAGCAGACAAAACACATGCGGTGAGCGAACGTTTCAGTACACTGGAAGGATTTTGTGATTGAGAGAGCCCTTAAATTGGCAGACTCCCTGATCAGTGCCCTGACTACTGAACTAGGAGCTGATTGAGACACGCATAAAATCTGTCTGCACTGAGCTGATTAGAGTTAGGAGGAGAAAAAGCTGCCAAAAGCCATAACTAACTATTAAGGGATGAATAAGTAAATGTATGAAAAAAAAAATTAGTCTGGGTAAGTTTGGTGAGAAAGAAGACATTATGTAAAACAGTGTGTCAGAAAAGCAGTAGGAGCATGTACTCTGATGCACATTGAAAATTAATTGTATAATATGCCTGATTATTAATCTAATCTGTGCGTATTGAAGAAAAATGCGATATGCGATAACTCCTTAAATAATGCGATATTCGATATGCGATACGATAATGCCTAAAGTGTGTAAAAATAAACTTAAATTATCTTTAAAATATCTTTAAATGATATAACCTACATGTGTTTCACCTTCTTTTTATGACAAGAAAACATCCTTATAAACTCTCTGAAAGTGAACATCAGTGTTTTACTGTAGCATAAGATTGTTATTTTAACATCAGTGTAAACCACAGGGTTTCAGGTTGTCCTACATTAGGTTGCGATTTTGTGAAAAAACAGAGGGGGGGATGTTTTGGAACATTTTTTATTCATAAAAATAGATAATCAGAACATGCATGAACTTCATTTGGAGGAATTGTAAAATCTTTTTTCTTATTAACTGAAGTAGCCTAACGCAATATTTTTACTCTAATAGCTTATCTTTCCCCACACATATGAACCTGTGATCATGCAATAGCGTTAACTCTACATCGCGATCAGTGTTGTGCATGAACGCGTTCAATGAACGACGTTCATATTTCGCCGAACGCTGAACTGAACGAATCACTTTAGTTTTCATACAATGAACGTGAACGAGAGCGGCGCTCACTCTGGCAGGAATGAGCAGCACGCGCAGTTCACGTTCACGCTCATTTGAAAAGTTTTACCAGGGCTTAATCCGACATGGATCCGGAACCTTTTTTATTGGATCCGGCACCTCCTGTGTCACTAAAATTAATTGCCTAAATAAATAAAAAAAAATACTGTTTGTGTAGCCTAGTGTTCAATGTTTGTGACACATGACTTGCGCGCTTGTTGTAGTTGAGATTGCTGTTAGCCTCGATCCGTTTCACTCAGGGGAAAAAATGTCAAAAAGACAGGAAAGTTTGCTTAACTTTTTCAAATACGCTGGACAGTGACAGATCCCAAACAAGCAAAAATCGTTTCCGCTGATCAAAAAGGAGACCACGGTGGACACACACCCAGTAGCCTATCGATATCTCGTTATTTTCGACATAAATAAGGGGACATCCTAATCTGCATTAAGCCACATTAAGCGTTCTTAGGCTAATGGTTTTCTATGGGAGGAAAATTATTAGGCTAATAAATGCACGCACAATTTATCCGTGAACTTGATTTGAACAATGCCCTTTCAACTTGTGTGTGCAAAATTCAGAATTAAATTAATGTGCAAGAAATTTGTACAAGAGTAGGCTATACTATACTGTTGTAGCCATTAAAAAAAGCGCGTTTCATATTTGTTAAAATATTATAATGTTTTTTTTTTTTTTTTCATTGATTTCCATTTGATTTATGAAAAGTGAACAGCACGACCGAGTAAGATAGATGCCGGAATGAGACATGGAGCGGGTCAGACATGATTTTGACCGTTGAAGTTGAAGTTGTTATAGAAAGCCTTTCTTTAAAGTGAATTTCGTTTTGTATAAATTGTATCTTAATTTTAATCAATTTTTCATCAACCAATTGCCTGTATTTAATGAATAGGCCGACGAAACAAATATAGCCTAACGGAGGCGCCCCGCGCGCTCACTTGCATTGCACGTGAACTAGAGCACATCCTAACTTAAACGAAACTCAGTGTATGCCTCACACAGACATGACAAATACATCAAATACACAAAGCTTGAAATGTCTTTTAAACGAAATAATTCAAAACGAAAAAAGGCTACTCTCTGATTATGTAATCGATAGGCTTATGTGCATTTCTCTCTATAAGCGCGTTCACACGGAGATGGCGATCGTCAACTTCATCTTTGCAGCCGAGTCGACACTTTTAGAGAAAAACACTTGTTTATTAAAGGTGGGGTATGTTGATTTGCAAAACGGCTGGCAGATTTGGAAAATACACAACTCAAATGGACCTTCTTTCCTTTGACTCCACCCATTCAAAGAACATGGACATGGATGGGGGGAGGGGGGGAGGTACGATCGATTGACGCACTTACTGTCCAATGATTCTAGGTGGTCTTGGAAATAATTGGCTGGAGTTTTTCGAGTCCTGCCCGTTCCACAGATGATTAAATTGCTTAATTTTTATTTCAGTGCTTCTAACTCAGTGGCTGTAAGTGGGTTAGGAATAGGATTTTAAGTGATTTTGAAAAAATGGCCAAAAAAGAGAATTACAATAATAATAGCCTACATCTTTGTTAAAATAATTTAACAAATGAACGTGACTAGTTCATTTTTAGATATGTGAACTTAGTTCATAAAAAAAAAAAGAACTAACATGAACTAGTTCATATCATCTGTGTGAACTGAACTTTGAGCTAGTTCTTTTTAAGTAGCTATGAACTGGCACCAACACTGATCGCGATGCTGAGCTACAGTGAAATGATAGAAAATACATGATCTGTGTTAGCAAATCGCCTCATTCGCGCAAACTGGACGCTCAAGAGTGAGTAATCATTTTAAAATAAAAAAAAAGGGGGGGGGGGGGGGGGATAAATTTATCCCCACCGGGGGATACAATAATTTAAGCAGAGGCAGGGATGCATTGACCAGAAAGGGGGAAATCCCACGAATCCCCCCCCCTGCAAATCGCACCCCGTTTATTTATTAAAAGATACTGAATCATAAAATATAACAATAAAACATTGCTTAGTTTTCACTGTATGAATTAAATATAACCTGATACTTATTAAAGGAACACTCCGACTTTTTGGGACTTTAGCCTATTCACGGCACCTTATCCCCCCAGAGTTAGATAAGTCCCATTACATACCTTTTTCATCTTTGACGCACCCACCGCTAGCCTAGCTTAGCACAAAGACTGGATGTAAATGGTTGCAGCTAGCATACTAATCCAAATAAGTGACAAAATAACGCAAACATTTTTCTATTTACATGTTGTGATTTGTATAGTCACAGAGTGTACAAAGCTAAAAAAATGTATTAAAGCTATAAAAAAATTAAAGCTTTGTCTTTTGTTCATGACCCCATTTTATTGCAAGTTGTTGCGATATGCATATTGCGATATATACATTTGCGATATTTCGATAAATTCGATATATTGTGCAGCCCTAATATATATTATATATATATATTTTTTTTTTTACATGTTCAAATAAACTACTACTAGGCCTACAGTAAATGTTTGTCTGTGTGGGGGTCTGCACCGCTTTTCTTTTTCTGAACTTTAGAATTGATAAAAGTCACATCATAATTCTGGAAAGTACATCATAATTCTGGAAAGTGCATCATCAGATCAGTCTCTACAGGAAGCTCTGTTTGTAGAAGGGTCTGTAATGCCAGACTTTTTGCTGCAGGGCAGATTCATACATATTCTGTTTAATTGATAGAAATCAAACGGGACCTGGCACAGACCAAAGCCCGTTTCTCTTTCTTAATGATTAAGCAAGTTGGGCAAGGCTTTTTTAAGAGCCTCCCTGAAATAAAGTCGTTATTGTTTCTATTGTATTCTTTTTTTCTTTGGCATACTTACACCATACTGGAAAAGCAACACATAAAAAATTTGCATTCGATGTCAATACAAAACTAGCATTTGTTTTTGTACTCATATTTGTTGTTGTTACAGAGCAGAATATGTAAATGTAGCAAACTCATGGAAGAACTTAAAAATAAATAATCACTTTGCCCTTCAGAGTTTACTGTAGTGATGGAGCAATGTTTCTTTGTTTAAAAGATCATTGAGCTGAAGACACGAAATATTGCAAACAGAAAAAAAATGTCTCAACCAACCACAATTTAACCCACACAACACAACCTAACCATCATGAGAAGATAAAAAGAATCCGTTTTCTTTTTCAAAACGCCTGACCTTCAGCCAGAGACATTAACATAACTCTTTTCTCAGTAATCCCAATTGACCAAAGTGTTAGACAAGAAAGAACATTTCTTTGCTGCATGATGTGACCTCTACAGAAGAGAGGAGAAAAGGCCAGAGATATGCTTCAGACTTTGGTGGATATTATTCGCTTTTGAAAGCTTCTCAAACATATTAAAACATATTAAAATGAATCAGCATCACAAAAATAGATGCCAAAAAAAGATACATGGTCTGCCATTGATAAAAGATCAGCATCATGATTGTTTTACTTCTCATTCAAAGCACTGCAGCCAGGTGAAAAAGAATGTGTCCCAATTTCATATTTATTAAAGAAATGATAAAAAATCATATTTAGTCATTATAATGATATACTATAATTTTTATTAAGATTATTAATACAATTTGTATTTATTTATTATTATTTATTACATTTATTTTAAATTATATCAACATTTAATGATCTGTCTTCTATAGTTTGGTTGCTATGAAAGAAAAATTCATTAGTTCATAACTGGATTATGTGCTCACCATAATATGTCCGGTTCCACATTCTCTTTGTGACAGACTCTCCTGAAGGTCGATCATGTCCCTCTGAAAGACTCTCATTTAGAGCATTGCAGTACAACATCAGACCGTCATAGAAACCACCTGAGATGATGTTCATCTGAAAGAATCAAATGTCCAAATAAGTGAATGCACATATAAGTGAAAATTTCATAATCATCACTATGAGGCTCCTCAAAGATTTATAAAACTATTTATTTAACCTTTATTTTCAATTTACAAGTCAAGTCTCCTTTACACAATACGCCTTTGTAATTTATACAATGCAGATTTTCACGGAAGTTGTAGTGAAAATAATGATTCAATGATGCAATGATTCAATGAGGAAAATAATGATTCAATGATGCAAACAGAGTTCAGTTCTGCTTCAAAGCAGCTCTAAAGAGAAAATAGTGTCATTGTTCAGCTGAGGTCAGTTCAGTGTTGATTCAGTTCTGTTCAATAACTGTATAAAAGACAATTAAATAATACATTTGTTAAAGTCAGCTATAAAGCTGATCTGGAGAAAACAGTTATGCCAGTTCAGTTCAGTTCTCATCCAATAGTGTCATTACAGTCAAAATCACTAATATATATATTACTGTTTAATTATCCTATGTGCAGTCTAGCATCCAGAGTGAATCGTCCTGGTACTGATAGACATGTTAGATTGATTTTCTTGACACACATCCTACCTGGAGCATGTTATTATGCTGTTGGTTTTCTGAATACACCTGATCTGAATCCTTTACCAAATATTTGTCAGAAATGAAAAATTAAAGTCAGACTGTGCGAGCCACAGGGTAAAATGCTGCTTCTCTTAATCTTTTGTCCCAATTCATTCAGACCATTTTACCTCCGCAGATTATTCATTTTCATGTAAATGAACAGAACTGATGAGAGAGTTGCTTTTTTAAGGCACAGTCGCTGGGTAAAGAGTTTTTTTATTTTCATATTTCATCTCACTCAAGCCCTGTCACTTTCTGTATGTGAACTGGGACACAGAAAAACACTTGAATATGGTCTCCGAAGCAAACCTCTCAATCAGAATGTACACTGAGGAGAAATCCACAAAGCCTCATACAAATTAAGACAGATGTGCTCATACAGCTTGTTCAACTAGGAGAGCACAGAGATAAACATAGAGTTCCTCTCAGGAGCACACCCTGGAGTTAAATACCCCCGTTTAAAATACCCGTTTTCTCTCCTGTGTCTGTGTGAATGTGTCTGTATGCATGTTGTTTTGATATGCACTGTGAAAAAAAGATTGAATTTGCTGAATTGAACTAAATTACCTGTCTGTCTACACACCTATTATATGCACCATACTCTTAATAACCAGCACACCCATTAACAGGCAAATACATCATACACATGAGCTAACAAGATCATTTTTTTTTGTCTTGCATTAAAATACATGAACTTTAATCTCCTGATGGATGCAGAGCAGCTTAAACCCATTTGACCTAAAATTTGCAGGTGTACGTCACATTAATTTCATATTCTGGGCCTCAAACAAACACACACACACACACACACACACCACACACACACACACACACACACACACACACACACACACACCACACACACACACACACACACACACACACACACACACACACATCTTTATGAGGACATTCATTGACACACATGCAATCTCTAGCAGTTTACCCTAACCTTGTCCATTACAACTAAGTGCCTAACCCGAAACCCTTAAGGCCATTGCACACTGAGTCCGAAATTCGCATCCCAAAATTTCGCACGTTAAAAAATAAATACGACCTCACATTATGTCAATCACGCTTGCACACTGCCTCCGAAACTTTCGTCCGCCATAAAAAAAATCTAAACGGGTTCGATTTTCTGCGTTTTTCGCATTCGTAACAAGCAGTTTGAATGGTGTTTGAATGGTGCTTTGACAATTCAGAGCCACCGAATCACGAATACGAAATACGAATATGAACTGGACAAATACTCTGATTCATTCTGACTTCTGACCTGTAATGCTCCTGAATCATAATCATCCACTGTTCGCCTCGTTGGCCAGAGGAGAACTGGGTTCTCCCAAGGTTTTTTTCTCCATTCTGTCACCTGATGGAGTTTTGGTTCCTTGCTGCTGTTGCCTTGCCTTCTGGCTTGCTTAGTTGGGGACATTTAATATATTCAATAATATTATAGATCTGCCTTAAGGTGGACGATGATGAATTTTTTTTTTTTTTTTCATGTTATCACTGTGAAGCTGCTTTGATACAATCTGTATTGTAAAAAGCGCTATATAAAAAAGGTGCATACGAAAATTTCGGACTCAGTGTGCAATGGCCTACCCTAAACCTAATTATAACCTTATCCCTAAAACCCAGTCTTGACCCTCAAACAGGCCTTTAAAGGGGTCTCAGAAAGTGAGGACCGGCCAAAATGTCCTCACTTTACTCTCTTTGTCCTCACTCCAATGGTCTGAAACTCAAACTGGTCCTCACAAAGATAGCTGTACAAGTAAACACACACACACACACACACACACACAATTATGTTCAACCTTTACCGCTTGGAGAGAAAGAGAGCAAAAGTGCATTGCATCCTGTTCCTTTGTGCATTATTTAGTGAATAGATGACTATTATAGAAAAAAACGATAAACACACATAATGCACTCTGGCTGAAAAACATGAATTTATTCATTTTGAGGAAGAAGGACCCCTTCAATCTCTTTATTAAGGGGCTGTAATGGGGGCACACAGAACTTTTAACGAGATAAGAGAATAAAGAAATAAATGGTAATTGCAACGGAAGATAGAAAAGATGGAGAGCACAGTAGAGTCTTGGCAAAATAGACATAATAATAAATCACTTCATAATGATCTCTCTTACCAAAGAATCCTCCACTGTGAAGTTGAACATCCGTTTGGCATCCGATTTTAGATGAGTGACAAAGTCTTTGTACTCCTGATTCTGTGGCTCTAGGTAGGTCAGAATCTTCACACTCTGAAAAATATACAAAAAATATATATACAATTTATTCTAAGAGGCAATTATTAATTCTAAAAAATATATACAACTACTGTGAGTGAGTGAGTGAGTGAGTGTGTGTGTGTGTGTGTGTGTGTGTGTGTGTGTGTGTGTGTAATATATATATACAACGGTATATAAGACCATGTATGTTTCTGCAATGTATAAGCAATCAAAATATTTTGATAATTTATTAGTATACAAAGTTAATTGTATACTAATAAATACAAAGGTTATTAAATGCATATGAATAGTTGTAATTTGGTCAGGTTGGTCAGTTTTTTATATTGTGTGCAATCATAATCTACCAAAGCTAAGCTCCATTGAGCATCAGCCATGTCCTGAATCTGCTGTGCGTGGGTTCACCAGTGGGTACTTAGTGTTGGAGTTCAGACATTTCTCACGCTCTGCAGAGAAACCCTTCCACTACCAAAACAGGCGGCTGTTATCACAGTAGGGGCTGCTGTCTGCGGTTCTGTGACACCGACCAAAGCTAGAGTGACCTGCATAGCTTTTGATAAGAATATGGCTCAGATTTTGAGCCCCCTGAAGCATAGCAGGGATTGTTTTGTGTTATAGAGGGTTTAAATAAAATGCATTTGCTATTATGTCACCATACAGACTAAAAGCCAGGCTCTTTTTAAGGTTCACGAGATGAGACAACCATTCTGATGAAAAAGCTTCATAACTGTCTCTCTGCTCCTTTATCATGATCATCAGATTTTTAAAAAGACAGCTGATTACAACAGCCAGCGACACTTCCTTAGAGAGCAATACAAACTGACTAACTTCTGAGAAAATACCTTGAATTAAGTTTATTTGGTAATAATTAATTTGATGGTCCTAACAGTCCTACTAACCAGTGTAACCATTTATTTTATTAGAGAATATATATTGAATTAAATTGTTCCTCTGTTAAGCATAAACCGCATAAAATGTTGTTTTATTTGTGCTTTAAACAAGAAAAGAAAAAATGTCAGTGGAGTAAGAAAAAACAAAGATAATTTCTCAGGGAAATTAATGAAACTGAAAATGATTATTGGCAGTGTATCTCCTCATCACTATTTGTCCATCCCTCTCTCTCATGTTTATGAAACGCTTTAATCACCTGGAAGGCCTCCTTTGCAAAGACATCATCTGGGTCTCCTCTGGCCCATGGTTGTGAAGGCCTGGACTCCAAACTGCGTCCAAAGATGTCAATGTAGAAGAAGACATACTCCTCCTTAGGGAGCCCTGCCCTGTGGAAGTGCACCATCAACTGCCGGAAAATATCCGGAGAACAGCACACAAACACCACTGCAATGAGAAAGAGAAAGAGAACAAAGGATATCGACATGAGAAAAAAACTTTAGCCTCCTCATAATTCCCTCCCCTACACACACAAACATATATCCTGGTTCTATGGAGCATTGAGGATATCCGTCTTCCTTAAGTGATAGAAGCTCAAATATAGCCTAGCTTTTTTTGTACTTCTATTAGCATGTTTACCAGAAATGACTTCGTAATCAATATCATAATGTCATTACCTCAGCATGACGCGCCAATATAACACATCCAGACAGGAATTAGCATGTGCACGTTCATTTTAGTTCATGTTTGTGTAAGTGTGTCTGTATGGTGCATTAATGCATTTATGGCTCTGAGTGAATCTGGACTGTCTGTTCTATGCTTTTAGCATCGCACGTCATATATTAAAACATGACTTTGATGATTCATTCACAATGCATAAAATAATTTTCCTAATCAGTATTTTTGTCTTTTCCAGGAATATACACACACACACACACACACACACACACACACACACACACACACACACACACACACACACACACACACACACACACACACACACACACACACACACACACACACACACACACACACATATATATATATACATATATACATTAATTTGTAAGATAAGTTCACTTTTACCACATGAAAAATTGCATGAGATAGAATCCATCCATAGATTCATTCTCCAATCCGCTCTAACCTTCTTGTTGTGAGGAAAGAGTGCTAACCACTGAGGGCACGAGCCACCGACAGAGAATAAACATATTAAATTAAATTTTTATGCTGATTTTATCAACAAAAAAAGGTATGTTTTTTGTTTAAATTTTTATAGGTCAAAAAAGTTACTATATATATATATATATATATATAAGATATACAATATGAAAATATATTAAACATTCTCCGAAAATAGGTCTTAATATCTTATGCAGTTTTGCTTCTCAAATAAATATATAATGTTTAAAAGATGTTTAGATATTTTTATTGGAAAAAAAAAACTGATAAAGAAAATTATTCTCACAGTGTAAATATAACCAGTAGAAACATTTTATATTTCCATTATTCATGTGGTATTGTGCTGAACAGGATGTTTCATAAAAATGATAAGGGAGAGATTTTATATGAAAAGGATGTTAAGCTTCTTCTCAACATTTCTGATGACAAAACATACAGGCGAGAGAAGGAACCACAAATAGGGAAAGAAAGAAAAATGCTTCATTAACTCGGATCAAATGAGTGAAGTGATCACAGAGACGGAGAGAGAGAGAGAGAGAGAGAGAAAGAGAGAAAGCGTTAGAACTTGACTTGACAGTCATTTGCAGAAGGAGGGTAATTACAGGAGACATAAGCTAACAGCCAGTTTGTGGTGTGTGTGTGTGTGTGTGTGGTGTGGTGTGTGTGTGTGTGTTGTGTGTGTGTTGCTCAGTAACACTGTGATTTCAGTTTGAGGATAATATCGAACACAAGGTGAGAGATGGATTAGAATTTTAGAAGAATTCTAAATGAACAACTATCTATAAGCCTCTCTGGCAATAAAATGATGGAATACAAGAGAATGATCACGGGGAATATCAATCAATCTATCCATCCATCTATTTATCCATTTATCTATCCGAGACTTCAGAGGCAAGATAACAGAAATAGACAGAGGATATAATTCAACATGTACACAAAAAATTTCTGCTTAAATTGACAAATCAAACAAAATGAGTAAGTATTTTAAACAAAAACTTTTTAGGAACCTGAAACAAAAGTATTAAAGGGGTCATGACATGAGAAACCAAATTTGCCTTGATCTTTTGGTATATAAGAGGTCTTTGTACCATTAAAACGTCCTGCAAGTTTCATAGCTTAAGACGTCCTCCCATTATAAACGAATCATTTATTTAATCAAGCTCTAAATACAGCTCGTTCTGGATTCATGGTAAAGAAGTGACGTCACGGTACGAAGTGAACGTACCAGCCGTTTGCATATAGACCGCCTCCAGCACAAGGCAACTACGCTTAAAGCGCAAGGCAACTACGCTTAAAGCGCAAGGCAACTACGCTCATTTCGTATCATCTTCACGCCCCGCGCGCTGCGTGCCTCACAAGTGTTCAGTCGACGGACAGCGAGTGGGTCCGTCTCAGTCACGGCAGTGTTAGTTTAAGCGTTTGTTCTATACATTTTAAGGATGACGTTTTTGAGAACAAATTCCAAAATTATGCTGGCTTGCCAGAAAACTGTTGCTCAAAGATAAGTCCGTGCCGACTATTCTGGGCTCAACAACGACGACGCAAACTGTAAGTAATGTGTTTAAAACTTTAAACTACTTTTTTTAATACGCTGAATCCGCAAATGTTCTGGCTGGGGGCGATAATAATTGATGCATAGGCACTGACGTTAGCCAATCATAACAGTGGGCGTTAACACTGAACTCTTAAAGGCGGAAACACCCCCAAAACAGACTGTTTGAATCAGAGGATGAGAAACAGGGTGGGAAAAGGTCATAAATCACTATATTTTAAAAGTTTTTTGTAAAAAAAACTATAGTAATACTATATTTGCACCTAAGGGAACATAATAATAAAAAATAAAAAAACATGTCATGACCCCTTTAACCTGTAAACGTAGCCTGAGAACAAACAGATCAGTGTCAACCTGTAAAGGTCAGAATAGATAGACATGATCAAGATGGAGACAGACAAGCCAGTCAGTCCTGTCCTCAGTCTATCTTTGTATTGGCAGATCTCGGTAGATCTGGGTAATGAGAGAGTCCAATGACAACGACAAGCAAAGCTTGTTGAGTTGGGCAAATGTGTATATTTCAAAATCTAACATAGCATATGTATCCTCAACAACCTAATTTGAAAGCTTTGTCATTTTCTCAACAGGACTTAAAAAAACATCTCTATGCCTCAGTACACAAAGGAAACGCACTGGTTTCTAACTGGTCTAATCTGGTCATTAGCTGGTAGAATTTTATTTTTGGATCAGCACAAATCAGCGACTGGCTGACCATTTTAAATGGATAGTTCACCCAAAAATATCAATTCTGTCATTATTTACTTCCCCCTCATGTCGTTCCAAACCTGTATGAATTACAGCGCATAGAATTTTTTTTTTTTGGAGAAATGTCTGTGTTTTTTGTCCATAAAATGAAAGTCATTCAGAACCAATGTGGTTTGGATCCCAACGTTCTTCAGCATTCTCTGTACAGGTTTGGAACAACATGTAGGTGAATAAACATACATGTTATTTTTGCATTAACTCTACCTTTAAGGTGTAACTTCTTTTTGTAACAGTTTTGTATTGTTACGATGTCGGTAGTATATGTAAATGAACAATGTGATGTAAAACGCGTCATCTGGCGGAATTTTTGACAGCTCCAGGGCTTTCGTTAAAACTACACATTATACTTTTGTAATATTTTTTAATCCTTGCCCATGGACAGTCGGATTAACAGAGGGTTATTAAAAGATAATTTATTGTAAGGGTACGTTTAATCACTGAAAATTCTATCATATTATAGTACTGTATGTCTACTCTTTAGTCTTATGGGAAAGTCTATTTTTATTTAGTCTTTTTTTTATCTGCATGTGACTGTATTTTGCTTTGGGAGGTTGGGCGGTACTAATAGAATGGCAGTTTCTTTCAGTTTTTTTCCTCCGTTTGAAATGTTACAAAATAGTTTTTCAGATTTTCTGTTTCTTGCACCCAGGAAGAATATTTTTCTACCTATTTGACAAAAGGGAAGACAACAGCCTTTTTTCTCTAGTCAGGTATCAATTTTTGCCTTTCTACTGTATATAGGCAGCCAAGTATTATTGAAAGCCCATTTTTCCAGCAGTGACGTACCCCTTTAAGGCGGTTTAGATATTTTGGGAACATGGTTTCAGGCTAAGTAAAGAGGGTAAAATACAGCACACATCTTAAAATGTGGATTTTGACATGTTGCCCTCTCACCACCAACAGAGTAAAACACTTATGGATAGAGATTTAATATGAAAAAACACACACATATCAGTCTGCAGGCTACTAAATTAACACATAAATGTGAAAACGGGGAATATAAGAGGGTAAAGACTTCCCCGTCCATGACAGATCAGGACCAACAAGAGCGACTACTGCACTGACTACATTTCTGCTATGATTACGAAGGCACGTCCATATAAATGCAATTCTGTTTGGGAAAGGAGTATGTCAGGTGTGAGAAGCAACCCGTCAGAGAGATAAAGCAGTCCATTACACACTCAAATGCACATCATTATCAGATGAAGCCCTTGAGAGGGACTGCTGGCAGATATCCAACCTAAACGGAGAGAATTGCTATTTTCAACGCTGTTAAACATTAACTAGCACTGAGCAAATGAGTCCAGGCACTTCGCTTTCTTCAGACACACACGTAAAAACATTCCTAAACATGTTTTCCCTGGACAGGAGTGACAGACCATGAGTGGGTGTTTTTTGTGGGCCAAATAGAGTTTAACTTCTGCAATATACTCAACAGAGTTCAGTCTACAAATAGCACTAGTTGGTTGCTTAGGTACTGTAAGAAGGCATCTAATAAGAACATACTGTGAATAGGTCAACATGGCATCTGAAGCAGTGACATATTATACTTTATCTAAAATTATGAGCAAAAAAACAACTGACCTCACACTGAGAATGTATTTTAAATATTTATGTCACACCACAACTATTTAAAGCTACAATCAGTCAGTATGTCCACCCCGATGAGACGACCCACTTCATGTAACAGAAAACAGCTTTTTATTAGGCAACTGATCAAATTTGTCTCATAGCAAACTTGATTTTAAGCATACCTTTTTCACCTTAAAGCATTATAATAAACAAAGCTGACCAAAATTTCTACCAAAAGTAATTGTTGAATTATATCTAACCGAATAACTGAAGTAATTGTTGAATTATATCATTAAAATGTACAATTGTCAATTAATTTATATTGTACGCATTTCAATAAAATTTAAACAAAACAAAATGTTAAAACAAAAAGATAAATTGTCCTGTGATGTGATATGGCTGGCCAAATTAAAGGTCATCATGGGCCAACCTTGGCCTGTGAGCCATGGTTTGAGCATCTCAGTCACTGTGTCAGTAAAGAATATGAATAGACAGGACATAAAAACATGCTTTGCTTGCTATTGTCAAAGATTACATTTTCTATTGAAACTTTATAACCATAGCAGGCTCCTATTCTTCTGAATAAAATGGGCTGAGAAAAAAAAAACTATTTTTTTTTATATAGACGAGAGAATTGTCTATTATTTCAAAACTGTGCACTCCATTATATCATCACACCAACTAGACCATGAGTAAGAGAGTCTGCCCTCCCAACAAGGAGCTTGCATGCAATCAGATGAGGAGGTACGTTGTAATTGCAATCGAGAAAAATGGCCGCACACTGCGCAGGAACGATAATGATGGGCTCAGCTCGGAAAACCAATACCATTCTCTAAAAGCAACCTGCTACAATTACACTGACAGCCAGAATCAGAGTACAAGTGTACATTTTTCTGTGTATTGAGTTTAAAGTATACAAGGCGCTTGTGTTCTCTGAAAATAACATCATTAATAAACAACTCCATGTTCACAACATCAATGTGTGCTCTGCTCTTACTGTTTGTTTTATTCTGTTTTCTGCTGTCTGTCGGCATTTTCTTTAAATAAAAAAAAAGACCCATTATAAACAGAATTTGAGTGAATAGTTGAAACGACTGTAGCTCTATGATCTGAGAATTGATGAAAATGTTTGATCAATCAGAGCAGACTCTTACAGCTTCATTCCTGCACGGACTCTAATCTAGTCCATGTAAATGCAGGACTTGATCTGCTATGTTTAAGCTGTGCCACCCTTCCCTTTACCCAGTGATTAGGGTTCTTCAGTCCGTTTTTCTAAAGAATATCGACACTAAAATGCAGGCTCAACACTCACAAAACACTCCATGCTACAAAAAACGATCGGAGCAATTACAACAGGAAATAGCAGCAGTTCTATTGATCTGGAAGGAATCCTTGAAGCCCATTTTCTCACGTGCATGTGACCATGATGGGGAGCAGACAGGGACACGGACGGGCTTTATGCATGCTCATTTATTCAGCTATTTGTTGACAAGATAATCCATCTGTGCCTTGGGTGATCTGACAGAAGATGAGAGATTTGGAGTGATGTGTTCAGACTCTACAATATCGAGTGGGGCAAATCATCCGGACCAAATCTCACTGTGAGAGTGAAGAAAACGTCGATTATCACAATGTCAATTCTACAGCATCAAACGGGGTTGAGAGGAAAGAAAGGAAAGCTTAAAGCACAACTCTCACAAGAGCTTTTTGCTTGGCTTCGCATAAGAACACAAATTAGACAGAAGGGCTGATGCGGTTTAAAGGGGACTGCATCAGCATTTATTTTACATTTATGGAATGGATATATGTGAATGTTTATGTATTATTTATTCATATGGCACGCCAGTAGTACATCTTCCCCCGGTTTCACAGACAAGGCTTCAGATTAGTCCCAGACTAAAATGCATGTTTGAGCCGTTTTAACTGAAAGCAGCTTGCTCTTAAAATATGTCAGTGCCATTGCTTTGTCTCAAAATATGAAAAATCTCATATCTAATTTTATCCCATAAAACTATCACTGCAGTTTTAAAGGTTGTATCAGCGATTTCAGGCCCAAAAATAAATGATCACATTCATAATCTTTCCTAACGATCCGCTAGCTGCCCGCCCCATAAGCAGGTCGTCAAAAAAAACGCGTCTCTGTAGGCAACCTAGGCTCTGAGATCTGCACACAAAAACAATTGGTTTCACCAACCACTCAAAACCAAAATAAATAGTGTTCAACCAATCACCGACAGGGGCTGGGTGTTGTGAGGTTTGCGCTCGTGCACGGTGACGGCTGCACGCGAAGTCGGAGATGAAGAAGAAGCCAGCGTCTATCAATGAACAAGAGAAACTGAACATGGTTGAGTCAATCCCCAAGAGGAGGAGGAGGAGGATTAGGGCGAGGGGAATACCATCGTGTTTATTTCAAGACACGGCTTCTTCTTCACCCTCTGACTTCGGCTGCAGCCGTGCATACGTTTAAAACATATTTTAACATTGTAAAAGAGTTTTGTGGATTTCAGTCAATGTTTGAGGTGTAGTATAATTCCAAAAATAACGTAAAAAACTTTTAGAACTTACTTTTTTTTTTTTTTTTACACAAATTGAGTATAGAAGACTCATCTTGCACTACACTGATTTTTGTCCAATCAAGTGCTCTCTAGAACAAGAGAGTCCCACCCCCCAAATACCACCTGCAACCGACAAGTAGCAAATCATAATTCATGAATGTGACTTAACAAAAGATGATCCCCTAATATTTCCCACCTAGATTTCCTGTTTAAAAAGAAATGCATCATTCAACATAGAAAGAAAATTGCTCTCAGTCTTTAAAAATGGTGATTTTGCATAAAAAATGGAGATCAATTCCAATCATGCTCATCAAAAATGGACACAAGGAAGTTAATAAATCTAAGAACAAAAACAGCCTTTGGGGGAAACAAGTGAGCAGAGAGGACTCTCAGAGGACTGCTTAACGGCAATCTAGTGTTTGACTGCAAGCAACTAAAAATGCAGGTTCTGGCACCATTTTTTGTCTGTCTTGTCAAGCTGTCATGTTTCTCTTCTAATGCTGTTTAACATAAGCCAGTATAGAGTTACAAATTATATTAGCGCAGGAATCTGTGTGATGTAAGGGAGGTCTGCCTAACATTACCTCAATCCAGAGGATGTGAGGTCATGGCTGTATTAAACTGAACCCAATGTTCTGCTGTCACGAAGAGAAACATTATGATTTGAGTATTCTGTTCACAGGGGGCAGATTCAAGACCAAAATAAAGACAAGCCTTCATCTCTACGAATGAATCTTTAGATATGTTTGGGTTTAGGTCTGGAGGTGTTCAGTTACACTGCATTACATCCAAAAGTCAGAAACTATGTGAAATATTGACCTGAAATATCAAAATACAGCATTCCTCAAGCAGAGAAGCAGATATGAGTGTACAATGTTTTTAGTTTTCTTTGCATCTTTCTCTACCTCTCAGTTCAGATAAATTTTTAAGCTGATCCAGATGGATGGAAACGCAGAGAGAAGCGGAGCACGGCCTTGTGGGTAGTTTAGTTCAGCATGGCCGCTCTTGCGTTCGGCAACCATGACGACAAGAGGCCATGAAGCTGTAGACACAAAGATTGGTATTTTAGTTGAAAAGATGACGACAGGGTAGACTGATGCTACCGCTCAATCAGAAGAGGAATCGGGGAGGAATTATTAACAATTCCATAAAATGAGCTCTACTCATTTTGAAGAGCTCATATAGTTCTGTTTACCCTTGTTCAGAAATCAAAATTTAAGATCTCCAAAATCTGGTTGATGAGTTTGAAAAACAGACCTTCCTGTTGGAAATCTTGAGTCGAGGTCCTCTCTTTTTTTGATACTGGTTTCCACTTTGTGCAGGTGTAATTGAAGTGATTGGGTACATGGAAACAGTCCTCATCAACAGAGCATCTTTGAAGTGTGTTTGTGTGTGAGTGACAGAGAGACAGAGAGAGAGAGAGAGATTGATGTTGAAGCACCTGCTGACTTCTGGCCATTAACGGGCCTCGCTGTGCTGGAGATTTTATCCAAGAGCAAAGCAGCAGCTAAGTGCACATCACTTCAGCACTAAGAAGTGTTATGATTATGCGTGCATTCGTCAATTTGTTTGTGTAATGTGACTAAATAATAATGTAAAAAATTAATGTTTAGAGTACTGAATGGACATTCAGATGGTTGTAATTATGAACTAGCTGCACGTCAGACTTTGCAATCTCCAGCTAAAGCTCTTTAAATGCCTCAATGACAAGGAAGAAAGTTCAAGTCCACTTTCAACTGCATTATGAGCTGGGTGTTTTCCCAATCTGTCCCCGTCCAGATAATATAGTTTGGTTCAAAGAAAATGCACTTGATGATCTCAGTTTTACTAATCTAGTACTGCACTTTAAAGAGACAAGCATTCTGAATCTCCAAACGAAAGAGCATGGAAAACTCCAGGAGAAGAGCAGGAATACATCAGAGATCCCAATCTCACAGGAGGCGGTGTTGTCTCCATGTGTTGTCTTCCTGCTGCTGATGATGATGTGAGGGTGTTTTTAGAGAGTTGAGAGGAAAGAGGCAGGAGGTGAGGAAGAGCATTTCTGCTCTTCCCAGATCTACGTAAAAGGTTACGGCTCCACAGGTAATCGCTACATGTTAATCAGCTAGAGAGACCCCCAAAACATTTCTGCATCCACAAAAACAATCCCTATGTCATCTAACGCCAAATCCCTCATTTAGGAAGGCACTGATATCAATTCTGTCCGAACGAAGTCAAAAAATATTTTTATGTTTATGGCTGATAACCAATAAATGGCTAATACTATAGCCTAGTATTTTTAAAAATAAAAAAAAGTCATAGTTTATAAACGCTACACGTGAATTTAGGCAACACAACATTAACTGTACAGTATGAGAAATAGATAAAAAAATATATAGGCTACAGGTGAAACTCAAAAAATTTAAATATCGCTAAATATGCTAAAGTTCATTTATTTCCGTAATTCAACTTAAAAGGTGAAACTAATATATTATATAGACTCATTACATGCAAAGTGAGATATTTCAAGCTTTATTTTTTATAATTTATATGATTATGGCTTACAGCTTATGAAAACCCCAAATTCAAAATAAGAATATTGTGAAAAAGGTTTTCATAGCTGTAAGCCATAATCATCCAAATTATAACAAATAAGGCTTGAAATATCTCACTTTGCATGTAATGAGTCTATATAATTAGTTTCACCTTTTAAGTTGAATTACTGAAAGAAATGAACTTTTGCACGATATTCAAATTTTTTCTAGTTTTCACCTGTAGCCTATATTTGCTTAAGTGTGATTTCACATTTCTAACTTTAGTTAGTGTGTAATGTTGCTGTTTGAGCATAAACAACATTTGCAAAGTTACAACGCTCAAAGTTCAAAGCAAAGGAAGATATTTACTTTTAAAGAAAAGGACTACAACAAACGGCTGGTAGGGACTAACGTTACATGACATTCCTCCTGGGTTAGTGACATCAGCAAGCCTAAAATGTACACAATCCGCGCCCCCGGGAACTCAGTCCATGTGAGAAGAGGAAAAGTTGTTGTATAAGAGTACATTTGTGAGTCAGCTCAAACTTTAGCATCCATCTTTTCACATGCAATAGAAAGTCACTCTGTGTGCATCTCACAACAGTTCGAACGATTACCATGACAGAATATCATTGAAGATAGTTAACTTCCACATCAGCAACGTAAATTCATCAACTAACCATTCAGAGACGTCCTTTGCATTCTACATGTTGTTAACCTCCTGAGTCTCTCCATCTTTGTCTGACTCCGTTTTGACATTAAAGGGGGGGTAAAATACTTAGTTTCAGTCAATCTCATGTTAATCTTGAGTACCTATAGAGTAATAGTGCGTCCTTCATATCTCCAAAAAGTCTTTAGTTAATCATATTTATAAAATAAAAATACAGCTTTCCCGATTCTATCCGGAAAAAGCCGAGGTCTTTGATTCTGGGCGTGGGCGGAGCTATAGAGTCAAGCGGGAGCGCGTGATACCGTTGTACTTACATGAATGGGGTGCTTTATCACCGGGACCGCGCCAGGTTTTAATTGCAACCGGTTTGCAAATCCAGCGACGACCTTGTTAATAAAACATTCGTCACTGAAATGACCTTGCCACACTCCTTTGCTGTCCCGGAAATACAAACTGCATCCACTGTTCCAGTAACACTGGGTTCTTTGGGAAGCTGAACAAGGTAAACTTTCCCTCACATCCCAAAACACACTTTTTTGGAGACATTCTTGACATCAACCATTCCTATTTAGCGCTGCTGATGATGATTTCCGGTAGTAGCGCGTCGATGAGCGCGGTCTTTCTCTCCTCTGGTCGACGTGTGCGTGAACGCGCTTTTCCGAGAGCAATGCTCATATAAGGAGTTCCACTCTGGTCTACGTCATTAGATCTACGATAGAAAAAAAACAGCCGAAACGTGTTGCAACCCGGAAGTATGATTTTCAGCACAGAAATTCTCTGTTATTCGTTCAAAATAACTTTTCAAACTTTGGCCATTATTAGCATGAGAATCCATCTCTTTAACACTGTAAACAACTCTGAATACATGAAACACCATTGTACCCCCCCTTTAAAGGCAGAACACATTCTGTCATTGTGTGTCTGCCTGAGGTAATCGCAGCTGCTAACACACAAGAGCTCTTGAAACCCCGTCCTCTGCAGCAGCTCATTTGCATTTAAAGGGCCAGGCACAAAACGGTGCATTTTTGCAAACCCTCAAAACGTGACAACTTTAACATGCTATATAAAAAATATCTGTGGGGTATTTTGTGCTAAAACTTCACAAACACACTCTGGGGACATCAGATATGTATTTTACATCTTGTGAAAATAGCATTTTACCACCCCTTTAAGATTATTGAACTATTAAATGTTTTAAAGATGAATTTTAAACCATACACGCAGCCGCAGCCCCCACCTGAGACATCATCCACTGCTTCATTCATCTGACTTTTTAATGTGTTAGTACAACATTACATTTCTCACTAGCTGTTCATTGAGTGACTCAACAAAGCATCCAGTGACTAATGACGAACCATTCAAATCTTCCAGTTAGAAATGAACACACTGAATGAATACAAACTCTGTTTTTGCAGGAAATGCCAACAGATCAGATAGTTTGCTAAAATGTATTGCATGCTCACAGGGGTCATAACCTCTGTTAATAAATGTTGTTCAGTTGACATTTTTATACCCCTTTGGGACCTGAAAAAAGGTTAAAGTACATTTTATCCATTCAAAACTTATAGTTTCCTGAGTTCCCCTTACCGGAAGAACTAATCTGATGCCGAGCTACATTTTGTGATGCACTACATCACTGTTACTATAAAACGGAATCTCCTGTTGTTGACATATTGAGCTGTGGCGCTCATAGGAGACTTAGGTTTGAGTCTGGCCCGAATCAAGCATATTGTTTGGGAGAATGGAAAAAAACAATTCAGTAGATTACTGTTACATCATTCTGAGTAGTTCAATCATGGTTGAGAAAAGTTTGGAGAATCAGCAAATTAACAATGACATCATACTCTAAACTTTTCCTGCTGTCTGTCCCTCATCTCTCTATCCTTCGCCTCCACTCATTCTTATTCATGCGTTCTGTGTAATATGCTGAATGTGTTAGTCTGAACACATTTCAATCTGGATCACAGAGTGCAGCACAAATCAAGCTCAGGGGACAAAATATGCCATTAAATATACCACAAAGTCACTCAATAGAACCTTCACACTCACTCTCAATGTTCATTGGTGGTAGAAGAATGACATACTGAGACCATCACAACATTTCTGTAAGCACTTAAAGGAACATTACCTCACCCTCTCATGTCATTAAAAATATCTATGACCTATAATGCAGATTCTGCCTGGGCCTACCAAAATCAATAAAACTCACAATTTTTACCAGAAAACATGTTTTTCCCCCCTGCTATTTTGCGATTATATCCTGTTATGGCTTCTGTGTGACTCTTGTTGTACTCTTGAAATTAAGTATTGTGGCACTGCTATTATTATGGGCTCATTTGTAAGTCACAAATTTGACTTCTAACCTTAATGTCACATCTAGGAATCAGTTGGTATGGAAACAGCATGGCAATTGAGGTTAAGTGGATTTTTAAAAGGACCTCATCTAGAACACCTCAGAAGCACTGGGCATGTATTAACACGAGGACAGATCCCCAATTAGATGCGGAATGTTCTACCAAAACAAAAAACAAGCCACTCACCTCTTCCATCATCCTTGATCTTGTGTAGGAGTTCGGAATAGTTAACAGGGCCTTTGTTCTCCTCGAACACCAGGTCCATGGTTGTGATGTTTTCTTCATGCATCTCCGTGTAAAGCCCCTCCAGGGCGAAGTAGCATGCCCTTTCACCCATTTTGGTGTCACTGAACATCAGCAGGGCGTGTTGGCGCCACCCGAAATGCCTGTAGAGGTGGAGGGCGTACTCACCCAGTTTCTTGTGTGTGGGGCCCGTGTTTGTGATGGAGGTGTACATTTCCATGAGGAGGAAAGCTACAGCAGGGGCCCCTGCTGTGATCATGGGGAGGCCCCAATGAGCAGTGAACAGCCCAACTGGGGAGGAGGTATAGTCACAGCCAGGTCCTATGAAGGCCCACGGGTTGTACTCGAATTTCAGGTCCACAGCCATGAGGGGGGCAATGGACTCGGAGCAGATACCGTCCCTATCCTCGCTGTTTGCGAAGATGTGGCGGAGGTGGTGCCGGGGCAGCAAAGTGGGGTCGGCATTGACGCGAGCAATGGCGCGGTCCAGAGCGGGTCCCACACGGGGCCATGCCCAGGGGTAGGATGTATTGTGTTGAGGGAGTATGACTGCCAGTATGATGTCATCAGTGTGGATGTGTGCGGGTGTGCGGGACCCTTGGTGTCTGCTGGTCTTGGCACAGGTCAGCAGTGTCCCACAGCACAGCAGCAGCAGAAACGTTCTGCCTTCACCGAACCAGAGCAACAGACTCATATCACTGCAGCTCACGCTTCCACCTGATCAGGAACACTACACACACACACACACACACACACACACACATGTTTATCATATGAGATTCAATTATTTATATATATATATAAGGTGGGGGGGTTGTATAAGGTTTTAGTTGTTAAGATAAAATGAAACTGGATAACTGTCTCACTTCCTGTTAAATATAACAAAATTGATCCTCCAATAAAAAGATTTATAATAAAAAGTGTATTGGAAAGGTATATTTGGAGATTTTGCTCTTTCACTCTATATTTGGGTCTGAAAGGCACCTGGGTCTATAACCTATTTCCAAATGTACTTATCTTATTTTAAAGAAAACTTTAGCATTTTACCCAAGTCTTTCACCTCAGTTTTCAAGGATGAGATGAGAGCATATCACACAACCTATCTTGTGTTGCTTTTTGGTTAATCTGGCTAGCTTCTACGTTCTACCTAGTAAGAGATTAATTTTTGTCAACAGAGTAGGTGATTGGCTCATAAAAACCTGGTTGCAAAACTGAGCCGCTCTTTTAATGATTTGTGATCCCCGCTCAAATTGTGTTACCTCCCGTTAAAACAGAAGGTAGCACAATTTGACAGCAAAAAATGTTTACCTATCAGATTGTGCTACCATCATCATATTCGTGTGATTTGAGGCTTTATTAACATCCATACCTACCCCTACCATAAACCTACCCTTAAAACAATGAAAATATAGTGTTGGTAGCACAATCTGATAGGTAGCCTGATTATTTGCCAGAACACCGCCATGAGCAAAGATGACAGATTTCAAATAATGTACTTCAGGGGGGTCTTGCGCCAACCAAGCAACTGTCATTGAAAAGAGTGGGAATGCTAAAAGATAGCTAAGCACTTTTCAATAAGGTCATGTTTCAACAACAATTCATGTCATATTCATGTTAATTTATAAAATAATTGCTACAAATGTAATAGCATATATAACAACATATACTGTAAAAATAAATAAATCACAAAGCAGCACAAAGAGCTAAAAAACATCATAAACTCTAAATATGACAAACACCTGAATGCATCCTGAATCACAGCTAAAAACACACTTCATGCCTTCATTTGTAAAGAACAGATTAAAATCAGTCCCCATAGAAAATCTGTAGCAGTTGTTCTCAAATGGTGGGTTGCAAAAAATCAGAGAAAAACACCACTGAAGGGCAATAATACAATGTAAGTAACCATGTAATCATGCATTTTGGAATGGCTAGCTTCAAATTTCTATTGTTCACAGCACAGGTTGTGCATCTAACTTCATGATATTTTGACAAATTCATCTGTCGCTTGGTAGAAACTAACAAAATGAATCAGATGCCAACACGGACAGGTTGAGTGACTTGCCCTCATCCTTGAAAACATCCTTGAAGACGAAAGACTAGGGTATAAGAAATTCCCAACTACAATCAATTCTGGTTCCAGGTTTTGCAATGTGGTGGGTCGCCACATGTCCAGAGTTGAATGAAAATCTGAGTCCTGAAGCAAAACCAGTTGAGAACCACTGATATCAATTTTGTGGGGGGGAATTGTCAACTAAAATGTCTAACACAATAGAACTCCAAACAAGCTGAACAGAAAACTTACCTTACCTTTTATACATGGTGTCTTCTGGTCTCCTCAACATGAGTCCGTATAAACCCTTGACAGTCCACTCAACAAAGCACAAAACACATCCTTGCCTCTGTGAAACTCATCCCCGCAGGCTGACTGTGTGTCATTCAGAGTGCCAAGAGCAGCTGTGATTTTCTCAAATCACATTACCTCACAGAGAGCTCCACCTCATCTCTGTCGAGCTGCATCCTCTGCCATGCTCCAGGGTTCTGAGGGTATTAATGCCTCTCAGCTGCAGTACTGCCGGAAGAAAGAGAGAGAGTGAGTGAAAGAGTGTGTGTGAGTGAAAGAGCCCTGATGTGTTTTAATGCATCTCCTCTTCTATGCTTCAGCAGGGTAACGGTTCACCCTTTGGTCAGAAAGCACTTCCAAATGCTCCTAGGTATTAAAAAAATAACTATGTAAACACTCCTCTAATTTTGAGTCAGAGGAAATCAATGGCATCAAAATCCATTAGCTTCTACCGTGCATTAAGTAACCCTAGCTGAATATTACCTATAAGAAACAAGATGTCAAGGTTTGGCTAGTTAACATGACCTCCTGCTGGTATCGAAATGTAGGCAAAAAACTCTTTCTCCATTAGTGACTGTTAATTAGTGACCGACAATGTTTCAAAAGTAGATGTAACATTAAACACTGAGTAAACATTTTAAGAGAGAAGTTTGGAATGAGAGTTTTTTAAATGTTTTTGAAAGAAGTCTCTTCTGTTCACCAACGCTGCATTTGTTTGATCAAAAATACATTAATACTGCAAAACATTATTCAAATTTAAAATAACTGTTTTCTATGTTAATATATTTTAAAATGTTTATTCCTGTAATGGCAAAGCTATATTTTTCAGCATCATTATTCCAGTCTTCAGTCACATGATCCTTCAGAAATCATTCAAATATGATGATTGTACTATTGAAAATTAATCTCTGCTATCACAGGAATCGTTTTAAAATAGAAAATAATTATTTTAAATTGTAATAATATTTCACAATACTGTATTTTTTACCTAAATAAATGCATCCTTGATGAGATAAAAGACCTCTTTCAAAAACATTAAAAAAATCTTAGTTGTGTATATAGTTAATAATTCTTTAAAGTGTAGTAGTTATTTTACCACTGCCCAATTTTGTTTTGGTGTGAAATCTCTGAATTCAATGGCCGACAACAATTTTTAACATCATTTAATATCGGTTAATATTAATTTTAAAATATACTATTGTATATTGTTTGTCCAAACAGTTTGTAAACATTATAATTTACACATACTGAACCTTACTGTAAAGTGTTAACAGATTTATTGAGAAGTACAATGTGCAAATATCTTTTCAGAAAGATAGACCTTACTAGGCTGAATACTGGGCTGAAAGTGGTGGTGGATATGGCCACAGAAGCTGTTGCAAAGGTTTAAACGCTGTTGTAAACTGATATCCCCTCACTGTCATTTGTTGAAGAGGAACCAGTAACCCTCACGAGAGGCAGGTCAGAGCAGTTTCCAGCCGCCCAGCAAGATCTGACCCTATGGGTCAGGACAAGCTCTATCTGCTCGCCACACATTTTGAGTTCAAACTCCACTAAGGAGCTTCTAGTGTCTCCTTGGTTTCTGTGTGTTTGTGTGTGTGTGTGTGTGTGTGTGTGTGTGTGTGTGTGTGTTTGTGTGTGTGTGTGTGTGTGTGTGAGTGTGCGTGTGTGTGACATATGAGAGATTCATTTTTGAGCTTTCAGTCACCACGGTGTTCCAGCACGATTCTGACATTTATATTCAAATCCAACCATTACGCTTTTTTTCAAGGAATGTCCAAATTATAGTCATAAGCACTGAGGTATGATATGCCTGTCGCAGACAGGTAAGCCATTATAAATCTCTTTCCTTTCTTGTTGTAATATGTCTACATTGTGGAGTATAAATAAATTAAAAGGTGGTATAATTCTTTTTGGCAGTGATTCCCAACCAGAAGTAAACATACTTGAGCATGTTTTAAAGACCAATTAGAGGGACTGGAGTTTTGCTATGTATAGAAACATATATATATATTTATCAGATTAATATGATTCAGTTTCTATTTAAGTTGGAAAGCACTGAAATTGTTAAAATTCAAATAAATAAATGGCAGATAAAAATCGAAATATGAGACTAAAACCAGAATTAATCATCTAAAATGCTAAAAGTGAATTTAGCCATTACAACATTAAATAGATATTTAGTTAAAAATCACATTTCGCTGTATTATTAAATGATTAGTGTTCATAAAGATGAACTTAAATTAATCTTTATTTTTTTCAAATGAAAAAAAAGGAGAAATGAGCGTGCACAATTATCCAATTATTTATTGTAAATAATATTTACAACATTTTAAAGAAAACAATATAGAGGGTTACAGTTTTATACAGTATATGTGACACTCATACTACAATACATGTGCTACTTGAGTTTCACTTACAGTATTTGTTTTATGTTTAAAAGTGACAAATTAATGATATTGCTAATTGATATCAAGTATAATATGAGTTTGAAGTCAATGAAGAGGTACGTGAGGATTACGGATGGGGCTACATAAAATGAAAAAGCTCAGGAAACACTGCTTTAGATTCAGGAGATGTTTAAAAAGAAAGATACAAACTGAACTCAGATCAGTATTCAGTCAGTTCTAGATTTGTCCTTCACCCCCCTCCAGAGAGCCCCGGGACGGTCAGAAGGATAGAATTACCAAAACAGGATGCAACACAATAGCGTCTCCTCCATCTCTTTCTCTCTCCCAACATTCCCATTTCCAACCTCTATCTCCATATTTATCTCCAACCCTTATTTAAGAAAAGCAGAAAGAGAGACAGAAAAAGGCAAGGAACGTGAGATTGTTCAGTCTAGCACACAGCAGACAGGATTCACTAATTGACCGACAATGAAGCTGTCAAACGTTTCAAACACATTCACCAGAGATCTGTTCTTGTGCTTTTTGCCACTGTGTAAACTCACCTTAAAATGCAACCATTGCTGGTTCTAAAGCAGGACACTAGCTCCCGGCACTCTTCCTCTCTCTTTTTCTCATTCTGGGGAGCAGCAGGAGATAACAGCAGCTGGACAAGCTTGTGGGACTTTGGAGCAGAACTACATGTAGGAAAAAATATAAAAAGTATAAACACTGTGCATAAACACACACACACACACACACACACACACACACACATACACGCATGCACGCACGCACGAACACATACACGCACAAACGCACAGGTGTAAACCAGATAGATCTAGTATAGTTTAGTGTTTTTATTTTTTGTTTTTTTATTTCATCAGCACAAAGTCTGAACCCTAATCAGATCCGCCACACTCAAAAAAACGGCCAATGAATGATATTCCTTTTCCCCCACAGCATGACTTGTGTGTGCTAATTTAATTAGTAAAAACGGTCTTTAGCACAAACATATGAAAGACTCCACAGCATGTCAGTTATCAAGAAGTACAGTACCATTTAATTATAGTCTATTCTGTTACCATGGAATTACAGTCCCAGGTCTGTGGGCTTTGTGATCAACTGCTATCAGAGAGTACTGTGTGTTCAGACTTATGCACAGGAACAACTATGGTGTAATTTCTGGTCTTACAATTATAGCATGATGGAGGAGAAGATTCAGGCATGTAGAGAACAAGACAATGTGTCACATATTTGTCGAAGTTTATTCAGCACATCTTATATCCACTAACTCTTTGTCTTGGAAAAAAAGAAAAAAGGTCATTTTTTTATTTTATGAGTGTGCCACTTGCCTGCAAATACTAATTTGCAAATACTTTTTTATATAGAACAAAACTACACATAAAATCGTGTTTTTAACCTCTCATTTTGACAAATTACTTGCTCCTAGGGCCACCAGGACAATGTACATTTTTTTTGTGTACATGTGATTTCAGTTGGTTCTAAATATTATCGCAAATACTATACAAACCACTGATCTGTAGTGCGAACTTATTGATGAATCATGACTTCATAGCATTCTAGCATACTCCACTCCATATTTCTGCCATAAGAAACAAAAACATAGTACTGTAATTGTAGCATGCTATTTCGAATTTTCCCCAGTAAAGCTAAAAGTCAGGAAGCATTGGCAACCTTTCTGAGGTGGAGAAAATGGGCAATTTTACCTGTAGGTGTTCCCAAAAAGGTTGAGTTTATAGTTGATTGCAAGCTCTCACATCTTTCTCCCAGCAGCACTGGTATGGTCAGCAGTGTTTGACTGTCTAAGAGAGCCATTCTGAAAAACTAACCTACTTATTAAGATGTGCTGCCCACACCATCTGTGCACCCACATTGTGTTTTTTGCCTCGCAAACTGTTTCTGAAGCCACTGCCATAAGTCGACATACCTTGTGCATGGCATTTCTAAAAATGTAATATTGTAAGACGTTAAAAATTCACAGAATAAATAAAAAAACATGATTACTGTTGCATAAATTATTGTTATCATTGCTCCTATTAGATTTTTGCTACACAATATAGCCAATTTGTCATCTTATTGGTTAGGTTTTGAGGAAGGATTGTGGTGTGTCCTGACAGTAAGGGTTAGACTGAAAAGGAGGTGCATTTTGTTTCACAAGCACGGCTTAAACTAGCAGTCATTTTAAGTGGGCAAATCAGACTTTCAGACCCCATTTGAAAACATTTAGCTGTTGCAAACTGGAGAATAGGCCAAGCAATGACATGATCATCATCTTGATATGTGCTCATCTGTATGTGTGTGTGTGTGTGTGGGGGGATTACACAAGTCCCACATCATTAATTTTTTATTCTAATCCAGAAAGTCTGTAAAAAATAATGTGGTCGTGGATGAGCCTCAGCTCTGTGTGTGTCAGTACATTATTATGAGACCAGCTAACTTCTGTTCAGCTGTCTCAAAGTTCATAAAACAGTTAAACGAACAATGAAATCTGTGTTCAGTGAGCAGCACATAAATATTACAGCTGTTATATTAAAACCAGCATGGAACAAGGGGTTATAAATGACCTGCCCACCATGGAGATGATGATGATGGCAATCAAGCTAAAGTGACACCCCTGATCATGTAATCTTAGTCCTGATTCTTTGTCTTCACTCACCTTGCACAGCACAGGGGCCAGAGGTGAGATAGCTAGCGTCATTCTACCAAGTCACTTTCATCTCTGACATCATCTCCTGCTGAATCTAGCACCGTTGGCAGGAATGCCATGGCAACCCTCCTCCGGTCTCCAGAGTGGCATATTACAGTTGAAGTGTCTGGACACAAGAGATCAGGGAAGAAGGGATATGGGTGGCAGCTCACCAGCCAAACCGACTCCTGCTAAAAGCCAACGCATGATGGTGCCCAAAAAAAAGCACGTCACAGAACACAATACAGGTTTGACATGATAGCTTTTACCTGTTTCCAGCTTAGAACTGGCTGGGTTGGTAAACAGGGTCTTAAATGCAGCAAGTGGGATTTATTCACAGAAGTTGTTGTCATCTGAAACGGTTGACTTTTCATGATCCCTCTTCTTCTATAACAGAGTGACAATGTAAAACATGTGTGCTTAATAATTCAAGAAAACAATTAATATTGTAGAACCATGAGTCTGTAAACAGACAAGAAGCTTTGAAACCTTCAACTCTGTACAATTGCAGCATAAATCACACAAAAGTACATTTACTCCATGAATGAACACAGACAGCCTCCCCAGGGTGAGCTTGGGCTTGAAGAAGAAGATCTGGCTTGACAAAGAAAATTGGATTTGGACCACATAGTGTGTCTGGATGTTTAAACAAAGCCCAACAGATAAGGACAGTTATAGAAAACAGTGCAATCTGACATGCATTAAAACCATTTGGAAGGTGTGAGGGGGTCAAAGACAGAACCTGATGTATGGCTCGAAAATACAGATTGGTTAAAAATTCCCATGGAAGCAGGAAAATAAAAGTGTTGTGGTGTTGTCCTAATTTTGAAGGGAAATTAAGGTCTGGCCACCCGCGAACATTCAGAGCCTTACTCATGATAGTAATGCGACTCGAGTAGAGGCAGATCCTTCACTAATCGATTTCTATTGCATAACTGTAATACATAACTCATTATTTTTTTCTGTAGTATCTCATAAATTGCAGTTACACATGTGATTCTGATAAAAGATGTTCCCGGTGACACCAATGTGGACCATGGTAACATGTAATAGCTACTGAAAATATTAATTAAACTTCTGTGGGACATTTCTTCTGGATTTTAAACGACAGAAGACTACAAACAACTAGCCCCCCCTGCTGGACATACATCTAGCATTTACCAAGATTATCTTCAAGCCCCAATTTCTTATGTAAATATATATATATATATATATATATATAATATATATATATATATATATATATATATATATATATATATAAAATTAAGAAGGTGAAACAGAACTGATCATTCATTAAAAATAGTTTATTTCCTGGCCATAACAAAACTTGTTAGAAATTTTGCACATGCCACATAGGAGTATTTTTCCCCCTCACCAGATTTTTTTTTTTTTTTTACTAGAGACTAAATATATGTGCTGCCATTTATCTGGACCTGTGTGAAGTGAGTGCTAAAGAACACCCGTATGGCAGGCAGACACTCTGGATACTGGTTCGAGTGCAGTGGGATTTAGAAGTTGAGTCATCTGATGCTTCTATGATCTAGGGTACCACACACTATGAGGAAAAGGATAAACATAACCCAAAACATCTTTCTCAGGGTTCTCTCATATAAAAGCACTGATCTACGAAATGATAGCATGAAAGGACACAGTTTTGCGAAAATGGATTTATAAAGAGGGGCCAACTCATTTGTTTCCACAGCAACAGGAGACTGCACAAACAAATCGGTGGTCATTCGTCCATCACTACTCAACAGCATATGGCAGGAAAGTACTACAGAATATTAGAGAGAAAGCAGAACTTGAAATATCAATGATAGCAGCAGATCTTGGTCTGGGATTTTCAAAATAATCAGCTTTGGCTTATAAATATCACTGCGAAAAAAACAAGAAAAATCACAAAGCAAATAGTGTTATAAACATGGACATCAAGTTGAAGGGTTGCTATTTTCCTTTTTTTTTTTTAGAGAATTTTGTACACCAGCAATTATAAAAATTAAAATAAAAAAAAAGCCTGAGACAAAGACAGCAATTTCCAAACATCTTTTATTAAAGAACAGGAAAATCAACTATCACCACAGGGTGAACGTTTAAACAGTTCCACGTTAACTTTTCTTTTTTTAATCACCACCTGTAACAAACATTATCCAGTATTATATACTGTATCTATGTGTGTACAATTTTGCATATGGTGATCAAATTGCAATGATACAAAACACTCGTGAAAAACAAAAGATAGCTGACATGTATCTCCTTCAGACAGTTATAACCCAAATAAGTCTATCACATTAATTGTCTCGTATTAATCTTGATACAATTTACAACCAAAATGGAAAAATGGATGTCGGTTATAAAATAAAAAATGTATAAATATAAATTTGTTTCTCGTTACAAACCACTTATAAAATATTAACAAGGAAAGTTTTAACTGAGATGTGATTCATGTCCATCAAATGCAAGTATTCAATGGAACTGCTTACCAAATAAAGTGCTATTGAAACGAATTTCTCAGAAACAAGGTTTTCTAGAAAGCAGTACAAGCCTTTGGAAAGCTTTCAATTCTTTCTTGCTCAGTAGGACTAGAGGAAATATAATGATTGTTGAATTAGAGTAACAAACTGGAAGTCAGAGGTTTCTAAGCAGCAGAGCTCTGAGGGACGAAGCAACTACGTACAAGTTCAGGTCTACTGGAGTCAATCAATAAGGACAAATAACCCTGTAACAGAGCAGTCTATCTGCAAGTTAGATTACATGCTCCATTAGTTAGGCTTAAACTGAAGAATAAGCAGTGGAACTTAACTTTGGTCTCAGGTCATCACGCCATGTCCTCCAAATTAACCTGAGCCATATATGCATCCAGCTCTGCGTCCAGGCGGCTCTTGGACATGGACATGTACTCATCCAGTTGTTCATCCAACAGTTCCCGAGAAGGAACCTGATGGATGTTGAATCTGGCACGGCTGCACCCTGAATTCGCCCCAGATGTAAAACGGCCAACACCTGTGCAGACAGGATGAGAGTTTATAGCCGATGGAAGGATATGAATGAAAACATTTGCATGTACTGAATCTAACTGCACCACTTCAGTGAGGTGACGAATACACACAATATTCATATAAAAAATGGGTAGCACTTTACAATAAGGTTAATTATTTAACTACCTTAGTTAACATGAACTAAGAATAAACAATACTACTTTAGCATTTATTAATCTTAGTTAATATTAATTTCAACATTTACTAATACATTATTAAAATCAAAGGTTGTATTTGGTAACATTTTGTGAACTAACATGAACAAACAATGAACAGCTGGATTTTTATTGACTAACATTAAAAAAGATTATTAAATACTGTAACAAATGTATTTCTCATTATTAGTTCATGTCAGTTAATACATTAACTAATGTTAACTAATGAATCTTATTGTAAAGTGTTACCAAAAAATGACTTTTTGAGAGTAACATCAGCCATCTGGCAGCTTTTTAGTACTTCGAGCTATTGAGCAGAGCAAAAATTATTAATCAAGAAATGCATTTATGATTTATCTGCAACAGTTAAAAATAAATGAAACAGAGCCCATTTGTCCTAAGTTTTTCCATAAATAATGTAATATTTTCTTTTTATCTGATGTTCGTTGCTAACTGAATGCACTGCACGTGTAAACAGCAAAAAGCAGATTGAATTACATGCATATAGTCAATCAAATTTGGAGGCAAAATTAATGGACAGTGAAAAGTTGTTGGCTTTTAACTGTCTGCAGGAAATTGCTTCTGAAATCATTATTGAAATCAGAAGAATTAGTTAAAACCAGTGTAAACCAGTGTGTAAAGGAATCAAATCATCATCGACCTTTTGAGATGGTTTTAAATCACTGTACTAATAAAACACAATGTAACATTTTCAGAACTCAATATTTCCTGCCCATAAAGTCATAAACACAAAATATTAACTTATGACCACCCAGATTTACAGTACACATCAACAACACTTGCTTAGCTGATCAGAAACTTGACCTAACCAGTTACAGAGAGGTTATGCTGGATAGATATTATCTAAACAACCGAAGAACTAGTAAGAAGAGTAAAACAATGTTTGCCAAACCTTGTGCTGTTCCTGGATGTTGCACCTGCTGCTCTGCATTTCCTTCTGAAGAATCCAAACATTAGGAAAGAGTTGCTGAAGTTCATTCTTTAACTAATTCCCTGATCATTTCAGTCTGATATTAACAAATCCAGCGCAAAATGAAGTAATGGCATTTTCAGGAAGTTATTTTCCTGCGGCATGAAAATAATTCATCACGTAACACATTTTAGAGGTGATAGCATGCAGTACTTTCAGAGCATTGAGATGAATATGAGTGCTAATAGATACAGGTATTATTATCCACCTTATTTTCAATGTAAAAAGCAGGCGTGGCCATTTGTAACTTCAATTTGTATTTTGTATTTGTTATATTATTTGAATGTATTTTTCTTATTATAAATCACACAAGTTAGCAGCACAAACAGTTTTACAATTTACTGCACTTTGTTATTCTTCTAGTTATTTACCTATAGCAGCTAATGAATCAGAAGTCTCACACGTCAACAGAAAATAGCTTAATTTCGTGTAGCAAAATAAGGTGGATAGACATCACTCGCTGCATACGAAAGCTGAAAATACAGCATACAGCAGGTAATAAGACAACAAAGTACCGGTATATCCGATTCCGATGCTTATGTACTGTCTATTGAGATACCTTAATTATTGAGGCAGCATACTTTAGGTGTATATTTTGCTGCCTATGATATCCCACCATCCTGTGCATTTGATTCTGTGACACTTGAGTAAAAAATTTATATGCACACTAAAAAATGCTGGGTTGTTTCAACACAATTTTGGGTAAAATATGGACAAACCCAAACGTTGGGTAAAAAATGTAATGTAAAATTTAAACCAACGGCTGGGTTTGTCCATATTTTACCCAAAATTGGGTTGAAACAACCCAGCATTTTTTAGAGTGTGGCATCTGGCAAGTTGCGGTGTTCAGTTTATCTATAAATGTACATTTTTTACCAACTTTTTCCACTTTTGATGTCATTTCTGGGTAGAAATGACTATTGTAGATATTAAATAAATATGTGCTTAATTATCATCTTTCTCTATTTTGTTGTACATCATTAAACCTTTTTTCGTGAGGTACCTTCGTGTGCAAAGTTACTGCATGAGAGGGAAGGGGGGCAACAAGTCAGCGGTTTCGGACACAGCCCTTGTTCTCACCTGTCCTTCTAATGGCTCCTCCTCCTCTGGTTCTCATTACTCCAGTCAAATTTATTATGCCTCGACGCTGCTGCTGGCCACAACCCCTCTGAACACCAAGAGTGTTAACTACACCTTGCTCTCTACTCATGCCTGCACACACATATATGTACATGAGATATAACATCATGCTGGTGTCTCTCTCACTTACGCTGTCACTCACTTCTCCTTGTGTTAAATCCTTTGACCAGTCCTCTTCTGCCTCCTCCTCCTCTCGTTTGCCCCCGCAATCCCACCATGCACCCTCTCCCCAAGGGATGGCCGAGCCTTGCCTTTGCACTCACTTTGCAGAGTTGATTATTTATATTCTGCAGAGAGGAAGAGTGACAGAAACTATTTAGTCTACCATCAGAGATCACCAGCTCAGATATATTTGTATTTGATCAAACAGAAAGTGTCTGACAGATAGATTATGCAGGGCGGCCAGCACAGAAGGTCTGTTGGCCATCTCCAGAGCCAGCTGCTGGTTCTTCAGCGAGGCTGCAGTCTGTTGTTTCACTGCCGATGGGATGTCCATCACATCTGCTGGCTGAAGCTTCAGCAAACTAGTGAAGCTAGTACAGGGAGGAGCAAAACAAGACCGAGAATTAAAGCACACCATGTGCTTAGTGACACTCAAGCGCTGTAAACAAATGTATTTCTTGACAACATTTCGACAACTGAATCTTTGCTAAACTAAATCTCACCGGTCATGCAGAGAGACGGTGCATGTGCTGTCCAGAATGATCTTTTGGGGATCCCGAGGATTCATTTTCACAGCTTGCAGTGTAAACGTCAAACTTTCAGTCAAAACATACGCTAAAATAGTAGAATGAGTGAGAAGTCAAAATAGTGTTGACATCTAACTTTAACTTATAACGTTAGGCCTAATTCTAAGTGTACGTCACCAAATTGTGTGCTTGCTTTGCACAACGGATTTGCATGAAACTAAACTTAGCAAACATTTGAATGTGTAAAATTCAAAAGAAATGTCGCGTTAATATTTAAAAAATCGGGGTTTATTGATTTCCCACCATTGAAGTTAGCATCGAAACACGCGCTGTTATGTTGTTAGGATTAGGATAGCTTTAGTCAGATGTTTTCTGCCAGGTGTGCGGAGTTTGGTACAGTGATCACAGACGCTGTTACGGTCCGGCTGATTCTGAATATTCTACCGCCCTCTACCGGACATATCAGCACATGGACACCACAATCTCTAATGAACATTTTCTCACCCTCGTTTTGCTTTAGAACTGTACGAGTGTCTTTGTACTGTGTGTTGAACACACACATTTTTTTAATATTATATTATATAATGTTATCCGTTTTCTATTTTTATTATCCGTTTTAATTTATATTATTATATGTAAACATTTATTTATTTATCATATTTAATTCACATCTATTTGTATTTGACAATACATAATGAATTGAGATATTCCAAAACGATATGATAGAAAATAAAACCTGATTATTATTATTTTTAATTACAGTTAAAAAAAAACTATGGCTTTCGATTTAATTAAATAAACTGAATCCATCTCGTGGTTTCCAAGCATAAATAAAGCAGAATGAAAAACGAAACATGATTTAAAAAAAAAAAAATATATATATATATATATATATATATATATATATATATATATATATATATATATATATATATATATATATATATATTTTAATTCATGTTAATAAATGAATAGCTTAACAGTCCTATAGAACTTGACTTTATACAATTTTAGGAGTCCTTTTTGAAAATATGTAGTATTCCATCCTTTCTTCAAACGAATGGCCTGCTAGTCAGTTGACCGACGAGTCTCTTTATCTATTTATGTTACTTATTTCACCTTATATTTCGATCCACCCAAAAAAAAAAAACTCGTTAATGTTTTTTTTTTTCCTCCCACAAATTTTGTCTTGTGGCCTTGGTGTCTGTTTCATATTCAGATTTTAGTTTTATTGTGCTTTATTTGTTTGACAAAACTATACGTTTGTATCGCCAGGGGAGTTGTATCGCCCCCCCGTTTGTATCGCCCCCCCCCCCCCCCCCCCTCTCTCTCTCTCTCTCTCTCTCTCTCTCTCTCTCTCTCTCTCTCGCTCACTCACTCACTCACTGGATATGCGCGCGAGCGAGTCAGATTCAGACGGGCGCAGACATACACAGAAGAGTAAGCACATGTGACACATAACATGTAAGTAGTCTTTATATTAACTTGCCGTTTATGTTTTATGTATTAAGTAATGTAATAGTTGTGGGAGTATACTGTCTCAGAAAGAGTGAAACCGAACAAACTAGTGTCTGATTCAGGAAGTAACTTTTCGGCGTTTCCCTTACTGAAGTTCAGAATGACAACACATATCATGGAATATATAAATTTATTTGTTTAGTTAATAAATATAGTTACATTGAGCTGCAATTTTCTATATATCTCTTAATATTAAAACGTTGGTGTTTTTTAGGCTACTTGAAATTAAATCCCAGAGTCTCCACATCACCTGTGTAGCACTGTCAGTCTAAATGCCCAGTTCTGAGACCTGTGGTTAAGTTCTTGTGTAGTATGATTTTCCATTATTGCTGTGAAAACTATACACTGGCCTCAAAAGTTTTTAGACATTTTAACCACATTTGAAAAGTTTGAATTGTATTGCTTTAGATCAGTGGTTCTACACTCACTGGCTTTTTTCAGAATCAAATTGGACATCAAGTGGACTGGTGATCGACCCAACATAGTTTGAAAATAGTTAAAAAAGTAACAAAAATGTATTCAATACCAAATATTAATATAACAGGGAACTGCATAAGCTCAACAATATTTAGCATTTTATACACAAATACAAAACACAGTATAGGTTGACTGGACACATAGCCATGGAAGTAAAAAATAAAAGGTTTAATTTTGAAAGTTCATAAGCCTATATGTATTCTGACTATCAACCTATATACAATTATACTAAATAAATACAATGAGCTTAACATTTAAATAATTTTATCATTATTTGTATTTGCATTGATTTTCCCCCTGCTGTCCACAGACCAGGGTTGTTGCAACTCACCAGATGTGAACCATTGCATTAGATAACAAACCTTTCTCAGAACTAAGTTCAAGTCAAGATTGACAAACCTCTTTTTGTTAAATGTTTAGAGTGAAAAGTGTGCTTGTGCTGTATTTCTTTCTTTCTTTAAAATAGGTACTATGTGATTTTATGTCTTAATATCCAATGCAATTATATTTGTAAGTGTTGGTAAAGTGTCCAGGCCACATGTATGTACCATTTCTTTTTCTCTTCTAAAATAGTGGGAGCAGAATGTCTGTGAATGCCCCCAGCAGCAGTGATGCGTGTTTAAGCATCGTTCACAGCCTGATGTGCCACCGCCAGGGAGGAGAGAATGAGAGCTTTGCCAAACGTGCCATTGAAAGCCTGGTAAAGAAACTCAAAGAGAAAAGAGATGAGCTTGACTCCCTCATCACTGCTATCACCACAAATGGAGTCCATCCAAGCAAGTGTGTCACCATACAAAGAACGCTGGACGGACGTTTGCAGGTCAGAGCATTAACAGAGCAAAAAACATCATTGTTTTTTTAACACAAATTAATCACACGTGTGACAATCAGACAAACGCATGATCTGGTGAAACTACAACTGGTCAGTGACTTCTGATGAAGCTGGCTGACCAAGGAAGCAAGTTCTGTTTAATAATTCTGGGGAAACAAGCATACCAAAATAGGCACCAGCATCCAAAACACAACATATAATACTAGCCAGTTTTGGTAATTGAAATAAAAATGAAATAAAATTTTAATATAAATTTAACAACTTAAACTTTAAAAAAACGAATTGAAATTTAACTGAAGTTAAAGTACTAAAAGTACTCAAACTAAAAAAAAAAAGTATTAAATCTATGTAGATATATAAAAAAAATTATTAAAATGACAAAAGCGCATAACAAAATTACTTCAACTAAAATTAAAATTAAACTTGATAATCTAACAATAAAAGTCAATGCAAAGTATTATTTCTCTCTCTCCCTCTCTCTCCTCTCTCTCTCTCTATATATATATATATATATTTATATATATTTATATATATATATTGTTAGATTTTGCTGTATTTGGCCGAGCCGTCGTTTGGGTGGCTCGCTAATGTATTAGATATCTCTAATACATAAAATAAGTACGACTGACCAGAGTTTGTGTGGGGAGAAGAATTTATTGAAGGTTTGTTGTGTTTGCAGTTCTTCAGCAGCGATGTTAGCGCGTCGTCCTTCAATAATCTTAACCAAAGTTTGTGTATGATGAAGACAAAAGCGCTACATACAATAGAAAACTGTTAGGACCTCCACAGGAGATTGATCTACACTGCAATCTACTCTGAGCAAGGTTGTTTCTTTGTCATTCACACACATCAGTTTCTTTGGGCCATTTGGTTCACCACCTTTACAGACACAGATAGAGTTGATTGCATCTGAGGCACATTCACAATGTAAATGCATCTGACTAAAGTTAACTGAAATACACATAATCTTTCAATATATATGGGTATTTATACTAAAATAACACAAATACTAGCATGCTAAGCAATGTTTTAGCGGGGTAATATATTGTATACCAAGCTGTTGGTATCATCTTACACATAAATAGGCTGTTATTATGGAAAGTGTTAATTATTTTTCCTCATGCGACTGACACAGTGGTAAACAGGGTATGTGACCAGTTCTCCACTTCAAATGAAATCTGAACATAAATAAATATAAAATAAAGCTCCCGCATGTCAGCGTAATTACATGTCAAAGTACAGGAAAATACACACACCACATTTTTCCTAGAGGTTCCATGCAACTTCCACAACAGAAATAACTGCACTCGTGTCATCTACGTTATAATGAATTTTTCACAAACATAGTTAACTGAAAAAGATTCACTTAAAGAGCCAGTTAATCCAAAAAGCATGCATAAACACTTTAACTGACAAATAAACAGTCACATCATATCATAATGTCTCTTAATACAGTATGACATTTTGTAATGTGATCACTTTCATGTTTAAGACCAAAAGTCTGGCAGACTTTCACCTCTGCGGCATTTATAACCATCAGAGGAGGAGAATCGAGGTATGACTGATGTCAACATGGAAGAAATCTTTTCTCCCAAAATAGTCAGCTCATGATTTTAGAGAGAGAGGAGAGGCCAGTGGAGAATGAGACAGAAAGTTTTCCCTTCCCCCAGCTGTAGACGGGGAGAGAGGCGGGTGGAGGGCGAGGAAGGGTTGTTTTGTCTGAAACACAGGAAAGGGGCATGGCCAAGCTTAAGCCTGTCTGTCTCGTAGTCTGTGTATGTGGGAGAGAGACGACTGTGTCAGTATTTGAAGCATGAGTGCAATGCATTCAAGTAGGACATATTTGCAACAAGTTCTGAATGTATGCGTGCATCCGTAATATCCGTATGCATGTGTGCTGAACTCTGTTTCATGTCACGCACAAGCCATTAGGGGTTTGTTAGTGGAGAAATGTTATGTTTATGAAAATGAGAGGGTTCTGGGAGTTTAATATGGTGCTCTGTCTGTGTGTGAGTTTGTAAAACGTAATGGGTTTGGCAGTGAACCAGCTCTCTCTGTCTCTGCTTTGACTCGCTCAGGAAGGTCAGTCTCCTGGGTGGAGAATTGTAAGTCATTCCAATAGCAAATGAGGTCACAGTGTGTTGCCACTCACACATGATTTAGAGAAGATGGTCTGACAGCAGAGTCAAATGTTTCTCTGTACTTTTTATATTCTGTGTTCCTTCTCTTTCTCTGACTTCTGTCCATTGTGTGATGTCATGCTCCTGAAACTTTTGAATGACCTTGATTGAACCATGAGCTGTTAGTGACTAGATCATATTCTGATTAGAGCATCTCTGACTTCAGGGTAATATTATATAAATATGCAGCCTTGGCAAACTTAAGATACTTCTTTCAAAGACCTAAAAAAATGATCTTACCATCCCCAAACTTTAAAACCAAATACACTACATTTTGAAATAATTATTTTTTTATATAAATATACACTGCAATTTGAAAGTTAGGGGTCATTAAGATTTTTAATACAGTAAAGTTTCAGAACTTTCTATTGATTAAAAAAAATCTTGCATTTTTTTAATTAGTTTCCACAAAATATTAGGAAACAATATTTTCAACATTGATAAGAAGAAATGTTTCTTGAGCATCAAATCAGTATATTAGAATGAATTAAGCTTTTCCATACCAGAAATATATTACATGGTAAAATATATTAAGATAAAAAACATTTATTTTATCTTTATTATACCAAACATGGACGTTTTATTATTATTTTAATTTAATACTGTGAAGCTGCTTTGATTACAATCTGTATTGTGAAAAGCGCTATACAAATATTCTTGACTTGACTTGATTTATTATTTAATTGTAATACAATTTCTCAATAGCACTTATTTTCAATTTTACTGTATTTTTTATCAAATAAATGCAGCCTTGGCAAACTTAAGATACTTCTTTCAAAAACATGAAAAATATTTCTTACCATCCCCAAACTTTTGAACGGTAGTGAATATGAAGCAAATTTGACCAAATTAAAAACCTGACATTTTGAAAATAAATAATGAGATTAAAAGCAATTCATTATTTTTGAGCCCTAATATTCACGTAAAGTCTCATAATTAAGTTCTGTTAAACAAAGATGAGAGACCATGATTGTAAAATTTTCCAGGCGTGTTTTACATCACATTACAGCAACAGTCTTCTATTTCATTTGGCAAAAAGTGTAACAAACTCATCTATGTCTAAGCCATTAGTTATGTCTTTCTCGTGAGCCAAAATCATCAAATTCATTTTTCTCTGAGAACTGAATAGTCCTTTGGAACGGTGTTAAGACTCGGGACAGGGTGGAGAATGAATATGATACTGAGGACACTGAGGATTACCAGTGCAAGCAGTCCAGGGAATGTTTCAGTCAGCGCATAATAAATAATACTAAATAGATATAAGAAAAACAAAATGATCAACAAAAAGGTAGAACAGAATCCTTCTCTTTGCTAAATGTTCGTTACTCAATTCTATGTAACTTTTAAAATCTCTGTAAAAATGATTTGAGTAAAATACATAATTCTTCAAAATGTATTATTAATATCACACTAAAGGTAAAAAAAAAGTCATAGCTGTGAGAGTGTGAATTAAACCCTGTTCTAATACTGTACTGTTGACATCAAGTGTTGTCATTGCTCCTCAGGTGGCTGGGCGGAAGGGTTTCCCTCATGTCATATACGCTCGTCTGTGGCGATGGCCGGACCTCCACAAGAATGAACTCAAGCATGTCAAGTTCTGTCAGTATGCATTCGATCTGAAGTACGATAACGTGTGTGTGAACCCTTACCACTATGAGCGAGTGGTGTCCCCTGGATCGGTGCGTATGTTTCTAAAAACACAAACCGCTATGAAACAAACAAAATATTTTGGTATGGAACATGCAGTATACTTGAACATGTTGATATTTTTAGTGATTTTATTGTATAACGCAGTGTTCTATGTCATTTTTTCTTTCTTCTCATCTTGCAGTTGGATTCAGTTTGCCAAACACAGGTGAGCGGAGCTCTGACTGAATAGTGGTGGCTATTAGCGCTTGTATTTCTTCTCCACATGTGAAAGAATGTCTCAAACAATAATTTGGGCTAATCGCTGACGGCCCTGATCGCTATGCTGCTGGCAGCCAGCCTTTAATCAGACAGAGACTGCCATAAAATGTGTCAGATCAAGACATGCAAGGACTCGCCTTGCAGTGAGATAGACAAATGAACAGGAGTATAGAAAGGAGCTCAAAGATGTTTTGACACTCGTTCTCATCCCTCAGGCAGGCTGATAAAAGAAGAGCACATACATGACTGCATCCAGATGGAGGGTCCGTCGAGTATGACCTTACATCAAGACCATCATCCTTTAGATCACTACAGCCCACAGCAACTGAGACTGATGTCCCCAGAGCCGCCCCAGCGAACCACTTCCTCTGTCACTCTCTACCCCAGCTTGCCCCTCTCTCCACCTGTAAGTATAGCAAACCTTGATCAAGGCAGAAATCGTTATATTGCATTATGAGACTAATTTAATACGTTTATTTAACTTTCTTTTTTTTATGAAGTTATTTAGCTTAACTTAAATTTATTTTATTTATTGATAGATTGATTCTAATAGGGATGTGAGGGTGATTTTAGGTTCACCTGACCCCTGATTAGTTTTAGAAGGTATTTACATAAGACCAAACAAGACTATTTTTAACTTGACTCTATAAATATATTAGGTAACACTTTACAATAAGGTCTTATTTATTAACATTACTTAATGTATTAATTAACATGAATCAACAATGAGCAATACATTTTATTACACTATTTATTCATCTTTGCTAACATTAGTTGCTGACAAAACTACAGCTGTTCATTGTTTGTTCATGTTAGGTCACAGTGCGTTAACAAATACGTTTTGTTTTTAAATATTTACTAGTAAATTTTGATCATTAACTGAGATTAATAAATGCTGTAGACATTCTTAGTTCATGTCAACTAATGAAACCTTATTGTAAAGTGTTACCGTATAATATGAATAATATTTTATACACTGACATAAGAGACTTCTTGTGAAATTCAGAAATTAATTTTCTCGCTGTCTACATTGGTGGTTGCACTTTACTTGCTGTGACTACCAAACAAGTGGAATCATGGCCTCTTTGTTATATTAACACAATTGATCTCATTCTCTCTGTCTAACTCTGTTTAAAGCGAGTGGTTCCAGGTTGTCCATGCAGGTAGAACAACCTGAGGGGACTGTTGCAGATCGCCTCCCCAGCGGGACGGGCATTGACCTCCAGCTCTCCACCTTCCACCCCAACCCCACAGTCACGTACCCACACACAGCCAGCCCTCGTCCCAGCAGCCCTCTATCAGTCAGAGTGAATACAGCACCTCCAAACACACACAGACACAGGGCTCTTACCACAGTAAGTGCATGCAGAGATCATGTACAGTCTTGTGTTCGCCATTGACTGTGCTGAATTTTATCATTGAGACTTTAGAAGTTGTATATGTTTGTAAGGCAGTTAAATTGCATGATATTATCAGTGAAAGACTCATATATGAAATCAGTATCAAGTCGTGTTAAATCTGTTTGTTATGTCTCAGCAACAACCTGGACAGGGACAAGCACAGCCTCTTATACTCCAACTGGACCACAGCAGAATGGGCGGAGTCATCAGCAAGCCCCTCCCCCTCACACCAGCCACTTCTGTATGTAAATACTGATCATGTCAACTGTTTTTGTCAAATATACATAATGATAACTGTAAAATAATTTAACAATCTTATATACAATAAATTATATATATATACATACATATTTATATTAAATATAAATATTTATATATATACAATTTTATATATATAAATACATACACTGTTGTTCAAAAGTCTGAAGGCAGTATGTTATGTTATGTTATGTTATAAGTATCTTATGTTTGCCAAGGCTGCATTTATTCGATTAACATACAATATTACAACTGTAATATTTTTAAATATTATTACAATTTTATAAAACTTGTTTTATATTTGTATATATATTATAAAGTGTACTTTATTCCTGAGATGACCAAGCTGAATTTTCAGCACCATTACTCCAGCCTTCAGTGTCACATGATCCTTCAGAAATCGTTCTAATATGCTGATTTTCTGCTCAAGAATTATTAGTGATGAAAACAGTGGTGTTGTTTAATATTTTTGTGGAAACAGTGATAAATATTTTCCAGGATTTTTTTATGAATAGAAAACTCAAAAGGACAGCATTAATTTGAAATATAATTTTTTGTAACATTATAAATGTTTTTTACTGTCATCATAATGTTTATATATAATGATAGCTTGCTATTTAATGATATACTTCTATTATACAGAATATACTTCTCTCTATCATCTTATCAT